>JAGXJF010000744.1:0-286542 GCA_019208055.1 Stipa capillata | reverse complement strand
CCTTCGCCAACAAGTAGAAATCTTATGTAATTTTATTTTTGTTTTTATTTACTTTTGTACTCAATAATTGTTCTACTAAGATAACTGTACCACATTCTTTAACTAATAAAGTTCTAAGTTCAATTGTGTGATCATGTGTATGACATATTTGAGATGAATGTCATGAATGATGCGAATGCACAACAATTCTCCCCTCTCACTCTAACTCTCGACGTTCCTCGGTAGAATCTCGGTCAACTTAGCAACGCAAGTTGATTTAATTCCACCTCATGCCACTTTGAGTCTAACCTTAAAACTAGGGTTCTCACAGATATGAACAGGTATTAGTCCCTAAGATGAGTTTAAACAAGCATTGGTGACCCCTAAAAATGAAGAAGAAGAAGAAGACAACATCGTAATTACCCTTATACTCTTTATTTTGCATTTGATTGAGTAATAGATATGATGTACTATTAAGAGGGCTACGTCATAAATGCTAGTTGATGTGCTTAGTGCTCTTGACATCATTAGTCTATTATCTTTGTGAGAGACACTTCATCTACACGAACACAAAATCATCTCAAAACAGCTACATCGGAAGTTCCGATTGGAATAGAGTTCCGATAGTTTTGAAGGTTCCAGAGTAGACCTGGTTTTGGAGCTTCTGGAAAATTGAAATGTCCAATTTTTGGATCGGAAGTTCCAATGTGTCCGAAAGTTCCGAAGTGACCCCGGTTTTGAGTGTTCTGGAAAAACCAGAGCTTCCCATTGAAATATGGATGTTCTGATAGTTTCGGAGGGTCTAGAGTATCATCTGTTCCGAGAGTTCTGCAAAAAATCGAAACTTCCAATTGGGATATCGGATATTCTGATACCTTCGAAGGTTCCAGAGTAACCTCTGCTTCAAAGTCTCTAGAAATACCGAAAGTTCCAATTTGTATACCGGAAGTTCCATGTCCCTTAGTGCTTGTGCAGTGGGTGGTCTAGGAAGTAGTCGTTACTCTTGAACACATCGGAGGTTCCGATGTTGGCATTGGATGTTTTGATGTAGGGTTTTCAGTGCATAACAACTAGTTTTGAGAAGGTCTAATTAGCGCCCTCCTCACTCATCCACCTACAATCATTGTCTCATTCAATTCTTGCACGCCTTGAAGAGCCCTCTCATCTCCTCTCTCAAGCCCAAACTAAAACCTTGTGAGAGAAAAGAAAGAAAGAGGGATTCGAGGGTTGAGTGAAAAGAAATAGATTGATCTCACACTAGGTTCACCTCCAAGTATCTTCAACGCGCTTATTACTCTTAGAGGTTGAGGACTCCTAGACAGTTTGGAGTTGCTTATGCGCTCTCAACCCGTGTGGTAAGCTGTGAGAAGTTTGTGAAGGTCGAGATTCACCTCCGCAAAGAAAGAATCACCAAGAGAAAGTTGAGGAGACGCAAGGGCGTCCTCGAGGGATAAAGGCTTGAAAGGAAGCCGGCTCTTGATCACGTGTGATCAAGCTCCTCGAACAGAGACGTATGATTCCCTCAAGAATCCGAACTCTGGCAGCAGACAACTCGTCTTCTTCCAGTTATTCCTTTCGCATTTGCATTCTGCAAGTTTGATTCTAGTCATATATTATTAACTTGCTTGTGTGGTAAATTTGTGTTAGTCTTATCCATATTATTCTTGCTCTAGATAATTCCTAATTTCACATAATTGCAAGAATAATTTAAATTGGATTAAAATTGTTTAGTCCCCTATTCACCTCTCCCCTCTAGGTCGACATATTGACCCTTTACCCGACGGCAATCGCCATGGGAACCTGAGACCCCCACTACCGCCCCCTCCTCTCTTTCAAATTCCTCCCTCAACCAGAGAACGCCATCACCATCATCGCGTTCGCTGCCCACTCCAGTCGCGCCGCCACCGTCCCCATGCCACCGCCCACGTGTAGCTACGGCACCATAAGGTCCAGGGGACCCCGCGCCCGGAGGAACCTGCCGGCCTTCATCCGCGCCACATTGAACCCCAGCGATGGGGCCGAGGCCAGAGTAGAGGACGAGCTCAAGAGGCGGACGAGTAGAGGTGGGAGATGGTGGCATGGATGGTGTTGACGGAAGACGGTGACAAAGGGATGAGACCGCACCAAGCCAGAGGGTGCCGTCATGGACTCCTGGGTCGAGCACATAGGCGAGCTCATGGAGAGTGACTTGGTATGTTGCCCTCTGATCCTTCTGCACGCTTTAATTACTTTGTTAATTGGTGTGATGCCCTCTGGTCCTTCTGCTTTACTTTGTTAATCAATGGCCTGTGCATAAGTGATGCCTGCAGCAGAAGCATTTGCTACAGAGGCATCAACGATAGGTCTTCACCATGCTCCTCGGCAGCAGCGTGTCTCCATGCTCACCAGCCAGCGCCACTCCTCCCCACCGTTCCCCAACAGTGGCACGTCATCCCTACCTTTTTTTTAATTTTTTAGTTAGTATCGTAGTCGATTCTATATAGTCGATCGACTGAGGTAGTTAGATTATGTTAGCGGGTTATCAAAATATTATTAGGGCTTGTTTGGTTGGGTCGTGGCTGTTGACAAAGCTGCTGTTGGTTGGCTATCTGGAAAAAACTGTTGTGGCTGTGGAAAAGTGAACATATGGTTTTGGGTTGATGCAAACCATCTATAACATTTTAGAAAATGAGCTCTGAAGGTTCAGCACATTACAAGAAGCTAGGAAAAGATAACTTTTTTAAACAACTAAATTTGCACTGCAAAACCCACATTCATTGTTTGCAAAAACTGCTCAAAAGCTGACCGTTTGATTGGGCTGCAGCTTTTTCTAGTGAAAAGCTGTTAAAAGCCCAAACAAACAGAGCCTTAACTCCCTTGAGCTACAGTCGGTTTCAAAATCGGGTCTGATAGCCATTTTTAACTAGTTGAGATACTTCTTTTTTAAGTAGTGGACTCTAAATGCCTTGTGACTACCACTTTGGCTTGTTTTGTCCCTATGCTCTGCTCTCTGTCACTGCCCCCACCTTCCTCTTCTCAAATTCATAATTTGGTAATACCGATTTCATAACTTAGCAGTTCAAATCGACGATTTAGTTCTTCGAGCACATGTTCTGCATACAGATTGCACTCCCTGTACAAACTGAAATTAAATCCTGCAGTGAGCTGAAGTCTATCACCCGTAACATTAACAACGGGGATTCAAATTTGCTCGATGAAGCGTTATGAACGTGCTTCTTGATGTGCAGAATTATTTTCTTGAGGCAAAGCTTATTGGCCACCGAACACTGCAAACGAACGTACAAACATCGGAACACTGGCATGCCTAGGGATGGCAACCAGGCGCGACAGGCACAGGTAGAGGTCCCCATGCATGTATCCGTCGGGGATTTTGTTTTTTCCGCCCACGGCATGGCCACCATAACGTACGTGCCTACGAAGACTGGCCATCCTTTTGCTCCCAAAGGAGACGTCTACAGCTACCAATTAAATAATAACGCATGCATTAGATGGCAGAAAAAACATGCTACTTTCCTATATCATGGCGCCTACAGTCTATATACACATCAGCCATCGAAGGTGACACTCTCGGTCTTGCACGGCGATGCCAGAGTGCTGACAGACAGTGAGTCCCGTTGTCCATTCCAAGGCCCCCCGCAGGGCATGATCTGCATGGCCAATTAAGCTAATGGTCCAGTCAGGAGAGTAGATCCGGAGATGTTTCCATGAGATGGCCATTGCATGGCGTCGATATATGTGTGGTCTCCATTGAGACTTCCATTAGTTTTAGCTGCTCCATTTGTTTTCGACCATTCCCATTTTTCTTTCAGATAACGCGCTCCGTTTGGAAATGTAAGGGAGTTTGATTGAAGGATAATTATTGATGTGCTGGGGTCATCTAGATTTTTAGGGATGGGACGAGCCAATTTCAGTGTTTGGATATGACATGGGATGAGTCAGTTTTTTAGTTAGTTGGAGGGATGAGTGTTGGATAGAATGAACCAAATTTGTGTTGGTTGGATGGATGAACAAGGATATGTGGGTTGTGATGACCTCTTATGAGATGTGGTGAGATTATCTCCGTATTGTAAGTTATCCATGAATTCTAGGTATGAAACTACATGATTTTCTCCCAACTTGCAATACATATGGAGATTTTCACATATGATACGTTGACAAAATTGAATCTAAGACATGAAAATTTTCACCAACATAAGTGGAGAACTTTCAACTAGAAATAGAGTTCATAGAAATATTTCAGCAATAAATCAAAACACAACCAATTGACCATGTGATTACCTGCAAATGCACATGAGCAATATTAGCATCTTTTTGCGGTAGTATTTCCGGTTTAATATCGAACCCACTGAGAACTGATGCATCCCAGACGCATCGTCTTTATTCCAAATTTAGCATTGATCAACCCATTATTTGCTAGAAAATTGCCTAATTTTCTATTCATTATATCAATATTAGCAAAACTTGATTTTTAAGCTTCCTTGCAGGATAAAAGAAAAATCCCACCGATTTAGGGCCTGTTTTGCACGAAGAAAGGGATTTGGAGCAACTTTCCCAATAGAAGCATCGCAATCTGGGGCTCTAGACACTCAACCGAGTAGTGGTATGGGCACCATGCCCGTAACGGCTGGTCATACTGAGTGGGGGCGGCTCCCTCTCATTAAACATAACCAAGTTCGTAAAGGGGGCCGAGGCATTAAACAAAGGGGCAACAATGGGGAAGAGGGACAGAAGGCAGGAAAGGAAGAAGAAGAAGAGGAGAGAAGATCCGGTAATCAGCATCTTCTCCACCACCACCACCATACTAGAGAGAGCGAGAGTCTCAATGCTCATGTAGAAGATTGAACCTTTGTTCTTCTCCATTAGATCTATAATCAGTGGTAAACTATTAGATCATACTCTTGTTTACATTCTAGAGATTATCAGTAATCAAGACTATTCTTCTTGTTCATCTTTAATTATGCATCTTGACTATGCTCATATCTCCAGTATGAATGAGTAGCCCTATCAGGCGGAAGAGATATAGGTGATTGGTGGCATGGTAGAATTATTTCTATGATTGAATTATTATTCTTGAGCTTCACAGAATAATTATTCTTGAGTGCTTTGAGCATTTGGTATGAAGTTATTGGTTCTAGGTGCTTGTTGTCTAGAGACCAGGCAACATGATCTTTGTGTAAGTTATACTAAGATTAATACATGTTTTGAAGTGATTTAGTGACCTATGAGGTGACAAGTGTAGATATCAAAGAGGAGCTGTATTTGCACGAGGAGAACGGGGAAGCCACCAACCTTAAAGTGTTGTCCGACCTATTAATCTTAAATACCTTGCCGACCACTCAGGATAGAGGGTAATGGGAGGAGAAAAATAGAGTAGTACAATATTGGTGTAAGAGATGACTCGCCTACCAAGTTCCAAAAAGATAAGTGTACTGGAATATTATTTTAATAACTGTTTTATCTATCAATAATCATGATCTATCATCTCCCACGCATAACTATTATTATTGCAGGAACCACACTATTTTTCAACATTTTATTATTAGTCTTTCACTATCAAAAATTTTAATTATTCGCCTTTATATTTATATACTTGCATTTATTACTTTTCAAAGAAAACACAAAAAACATTTTTCAGGGCAAGTATACTTCTGACTTGTGACACCACAAGTATGAGAAAGAAGTGACCACCATCATAGCTCCTCGTGGGAATCGACATAAAAACTAGGAGAATACTTCCAACAAACTGTTGCAACTAAACCTTGTGTACTTGCAGGACCATCAAGAAAGTTATTGGAAAGCGATAGGGCTTTCCACAAATAAGGCATCACTCGTAGTTGCACGTACACTTGAACTAGATGGTGATAGATAATATCTTTTAATATATTTTTAATAATAAAAACATAATTAACTAAAAATAAAGAGAGAAAGTAATGGCTAGTGAATGAGCTAATATCGATGATAATGAAATGGCAACACGGGAGGTGGTACAAGGGTTCATGTGGATATTGCTAATCATATGTTACAACACAAATAATTCAATTGCATGGTCGAATATGTTGTAGGCATGAACCCATAAATAGATGCCTCTCATCAAGAATATCTCTTTTGTCCAATGTGAAAGCCCTCGGTTGAGGTATATCGGAGCAAAGTATAAAGCATGGTGACACATGTTATTTCTTAAACCATGCTTCAAAAACCCGTCACCCTCAAATGTTACTCAATAGGCGGTAAAATAGGTAGCATGAATAGATATCTATTATTGCAAGGTACAAACTATAGTTCTAAGATCATGTCTCTGGGCCTTAGACAACAAGCTTTAATGCTAACGATAATAAATAATAGCAATAAACAACATAACCACAATATGAAATTATTCTAACAATAAATATAAAATAGCATCATCGTAGCATCTCAACAAATTCACCACTTCCCGTCCATCCAATATGCCTACGGAGGACTACTCAAACATAAGAAAATGGATAAAAACACATGAGTTTCATCATAATGACTATAAAGAGATACAACAATAGCAACTCTCCTAAACCAATTGGTGATGATCTCTAATGATGGGTTGTAAAGAAACAGTCATGGATCCAATGAAGAAGCACACTACTACAGAACATGTCAATACTGACGGGCCAAAAATCTATATCAGTGACGGATTTTTGGCCCGTCAACAACTAAAGGTCAGTAATGACTCGTATTATCAGTGACGGGTAAATTACCCGTCACTGATAAAGGTCATCACGGACGGGTAAATATTTAACCTGTCAGTGATGACGTTTTCAGAGGCGCAAAAAAAAGCCCTACCCGGGCACTACCGGGTAAGGTTTCACTAAAATAGCTATGACTTTTGTATACAGTGTTCGTTTTGGGTCCACGACCACTCAAAATGACCATATCGATGAGGCGCATCTAAACAATATATTTGTCTTTAGACTCGTATAATTTTTCACCTCCAAATTCAGCCTCTAAGACTGACTTTTTCCCCTCCGAATGAAACATCGCCTCTTTCGACTCTCTGTTGAACTTCTTCTTGAGCTCCAAATGCAGTAATCTTTGTGGATTCTGAACCGTGAGGGAGTAGAACTGCTAAAAAAAATACGAGAAATTTTTTTAAAAAAATTCACTCCAAATTCGGCCTCTAAGACTCACTTTTGTCCCGAATGAATAATCGCCGCTACCGAACCCTCTATTTAACATCTTCCCGAGCTCCAAATGCAGTAATTTTTGTGGATTCCGAACCGTGAGGGAGTGGAGCTGCTATAAAAAAATATGAAAAAATTTAAAAAATAAAAAATTTAGGCACTAGTAGAAATTAAGACTTGGGAGGATCTTTCTTACCTTGAATCCAATTGAAACTCCTGTGTAAGCTCCACCATGTTCCTACGGGGATGGTGATGTGAAGAGAATATACTCCCTTGTGATCGATTTGGACAGGAAGGATGAGAGGAGAGGAGGAGAGGAGGAGAAGGGTGGAAGGAAGGAGAGGAGGGTGAAAGGGAGAAAGAAAAAAAATCTAGATCTAGATCTGCACGGGATTCTAAAATTTCGGGTTTTGAAATTTCGGAGTTGGCGAGATTCACATCACAGACGGGTCTCTTTTTAACCCGTCAGTGATGAGTGGATCATCACTGATGGTGTTAGAAAACAACCCGTCCGTGATGATAAAATTTTGGGTTTTGAAATTTCGGAGTTGGCGGGATTCACATCACGGACATGTCTCTTTTTAACCCGTCAGTGATGAGTTCCACACATCACTGACAGGTCAGAAAACTACCCGTTCATGATGACAAAATTTCAGGTTTTGAAATTTCGGATTCACATCACGGACGGGTAAATATTTAACCCGTCAGTGATGTGTTCGGGTCAGAAAACTACCCGTCCGTGATGACAAAATTTTGGGTTTTTGAAATTTCGAAGTTGGCAGGATTCACATCACGGACGAGTCTTTTTATTACCCGTCAGTAATATGCTCGACATCACTGACGGGTATTTATTTTTGCCCGTCTGTGATGATGTTTTCATCAAAACCCGTCACTGATGGTTTTCATCACTGACGGATATTTCTTACCCGTCAGTGATGGTAGGGTCCAGGATGACCTTTTTTGTAGTAGTGGCAGTGTGCGATCTGATTCTGGTGGATGCGAATCAATCTGTGGATGCAAACAGTGTGACGATAGTTTTTCGTCTTCAAAGAACCCTTCTCTAGAATATTTTCTTCACGAGGAATCAACAGGCGAAGAGGCGGCGTCAGGGGCCAACCATACTAGCCAGGCACTAGAGGTTATAGGCTCTGCCGCCTAGTTGGTGGGCCAAACTCCTGGTGCTCTCCTTCGTTCAGTATACTCACTCATGTGTAATATTCAGAAAAGTCAATTTTTGCACAAAAATAAAAGAAGATTTTGCAGCACATCATAATGATCAACACATAAAGCAATAATATCTAGTAAATAGATGAATAAATGTCATGAAAAACATGACAAATATTGAGACGTTTTTGATATATCACTATGTGCGCATAATTTAAGCAAGACAAGGCTAAATAATTTCAACACTACTTCACATTACATTATCCAAGCTTCCATAGTTTGGAAGCAAATTTAAGCCATATAACCGGCCCATAGTTTAATATTTGGTTGGTAGCAAAAGCACACAAGTCCATACTAGCCATAGTTCATTGTAATATATGCCGCAACCTCAAAAAGTAACATCTTTCTCCTCTTGTCCATCTACATGCAAAATTGAAATAAAAGTTCCAACTTCATTATTGCATGGTATATGTACAATATATGAAGTGTTACAAGCATGAATGATACATGAAGTACTACAGGCATGCCACAACTTTAGATGAAATAACCATGTCACAACAAAATAAAACGTTTTGTTTTTTCAATCAATAAGTATCTATATACAGATGCATCAATCTCTGTTTTGCAGTTCACAGACCCAATAAAATTTTGATGCATATTATATACATGCATTGCATAAGTATGTTAGAGAGTTCTGGAGTAGTAATATACAGATACATATGAATCAATCTCTGTTGTGCAATTCACAGACCCAAGAATTTTTTATGCATATATACACCGAACACATGCATCAATACGAATTCACGGTTGCAGTGAGCTATATCAATTTTGATGCATATGTATATACGGAATAATAAAAAAATCACACCTTATGATTCAGGGAGGAAAATCGGTTCAGATCGATTGGAGTTGCTGCAGCGAAGCACCTTCTTGTCCAGCTGCCAAGCCATCGAACCTCCAAGCCCAAGCGAGCACCTCCTCTTCCTTTCCCTCTCTGCCCTAGAACTGCTGCTGCTCACCCCCTTGCTCTCTTCTCTCCCCTAGCTGACACATCTAGCGATGTCTCCCTCGTCATCCTAACCGCGCCACCTCGAATCACGACAGTAGAGTGGTGAGAGGAGGGGAGACGAGTGCACCCTTGCTGTCATCAACGTGTTGTATTCAGAAGGGAGACGAAGGTGGGTGAGAGAATTCAGGAGAGGGGTGCGGGATTTCTTTTGGGAGGTGACCACATGTCTCACGTGGCTATCACATGCGATGCACGAGCGACACGGACAGTTTTATCTGACTAATTTTCCCGACTCCTCCCAGCTAGCATCTGGGTAGAATATTTCTCTAGTGGATTGCTCCATCCACCCAATACATCCAACCAAACAGGTGGATGGATCTCAAAAATATGGATGACCTTAACTCATCTTAATGTATCTCTCCAACCAAACGCACCCTAAGGCGTCAATGCTTTCTAATATTTATATTTAACCAACAATTAATTCAAAATATGTGAATTATGTGATATGAAATTGATATCAATAAAAAAATAAGGAGAGTATAATCGAACTAATGCTTATACCAACGTAAAATGATCGTCCCAACATAGAGATTGAAAAGCAAAATAGAAATGAACCCATCCACTTGTCCAAACATTTTTTCATTTAACTCTAAAATGCCACATGCATTATTGTTCTTATCGGTGAAGGCGAAATTTCTTTGGTCTTACATGAAAAACTTGGTGGGAGGAATGCCAAGTTACTAGTGCACAACACTAGTAGATTGCGGTCCTGGAGCAAGTCCCTCTTCTCACGTTCCAAGCTTATCCTAGACATGCTCTAGAAATCATTTTCCGCCTTCATGTCATCCAGGAGCACCGCCCCTATCCCTAGAAGAGAGCTGCTTGCCAAGCTAAAATGGAGGGTTTTGGCCCTTGTTGCTGCCGTAGAACGTTCAAGGAAGCGCTAGACTTCAAGAATAACTTATCTTAAAGAGGGTGATGCGAACAGAAAAAAATACTTAAATGCCAACGAAAGCTAGCAGAGGGCGCTCTAGCATGGTGAAAATGGAAGCCTCCTCACCAATCATTTCACCGCCATCATGGGTCATCCGTCTTCTTGGGTTGTTAATTTTAACTAGAGGCTCTGACCGGGCTTCCTAAGACCTGCAATTTCTTGATGAGTCATTCTCTAAGGAGGAGATCCTTCAAGACATTTCTCAAACCAGATATCATGGCTGTTATCAATTCTTTCCATGGTTTGTGCACGACCAACCTCCTTCTGCTTAACTCTGGAAACATGGCCATGCTCCCCAAGAAAGACAACACTGGTTCAATCTCAAATTTCCACCTGATCAGTCTCATCCATTGTATTACCAAAACCCTTCCCAAAGCACTAACTTGCGTCTTAGGCCACACATGAATGATCTTGTTCTGGGATGCCTAAGCGCGTTCATCAAGAAGATAAGTATTCATGATAACTTCATGTACATTTGTGACTCTGTGAGTAGATAAAACTAGTATAGAGAACCAACCCTCCTTCTCAAGCTAGACAATGCCATGGCGTTTGACTCGGTGCGATGGGACTATCTCATTGATCTCCTGCCGCGATGGGGCTTCTTGACTAGATGGTGGATTTGGCTTTCTACCCTTCTCACAACGGCTTCCTCTAAGGTGTTTCTCAATGGGGGTGTCAGGCCCAAGCATCCCGTATGGTTGTGGTCTTCGGCAGGAAGACCCCCCTATTCCCCGTTCTTGTCATGCTGCCAAATGACCCACTCCAAAAAAACATTGCACGTGCAATGGAAGCGGGTTTATTATCTCCTCCGCCGGGCCACATGCGTCAACGTCGGATCTCCATGTATGCTAATGCTGTAGTTATTTTAGTCAAGCTAATCTCTACCCTTGCACATATCCTTCATAACTTCGGAAACGCATCCAATATCCTTCAAAAAAGCTTTTTCATGCCTATTTGATGTGAAGTAATCAATCTCCAAGAGGTATTTCAAGATTTCCCGGCTACCATTTTAGATTTTCCTTTGAAATACCTAGGGCTCCCTCTCTCCCTCACCAGACTTCATCGGGTTGACTGCCAACCTCTACTCGATAAAGCCAATGGCAGGGTGGTAGGAGAAGATGCTCACCCTGGTCGGAAGACCCATAGTTTCCAATCCATGTTATCTTCTTAGCGAATGTATTTATTGACAACCCTCAAGCCTCCTAAAAGTGCCACCAAACACCTTGATAAAAAGCGTCGTGTGTTCCTTTGGGCGGGTGTAAGCTCTCTCTCCGATGGAAAATGTAAAGTGAACTAGGAACGAGTATGTTGGCCAAAGAATCTTGAGGGTGTTGGGGTTCCAAAATTTGGACAAGTTCGCTCGTGTCCTATGCCTCCGTTGACTTTGGTAAGAATGATCTGCACCGCAAAAAGCTTGGGTGGGGTCAAAACACACTACGACGAAACATATAGGATGCTCTTCTCCATGGACACTCAATTCTAGGACTCCGCCTAGCTTAATGGTCATAGGGCTAAGGACATCGCTCTAAGTCTTTTCCGCTCCTCCAAGAAAAAGCTCCATTCTATTTTCAATGCCCATCACAAACTCGACCTAGCTGATGATCTCAACCTGACACAGCTTACCTCAATTTTGGCCACATCGCCAAATTTGTTGAACTTCGGGGCCTCATTCAAGGGGTTCGACTACAGGCAAATGAGCCTGACTCAATCACTTGGTGCCTCTCTCCAAATGGGCAGTATTCGGCTAGCTCTGCTTACAGGGCCCAATTCCTTGGAGCTACTAACACTATTTGCTTGGAATGCGTGGGCACTATCAAAATTTAAATTCTTCACATGGATGGCGTTTCAGAATAGACTTTGGATGGTGGACTATCTCACAAACAGAGGCTGGCTGCAGAACCATGCTACGTCCTCTGTAGATGTCAGCTGGAATTTGTGGCGCATGTCAGCTAGAATTTGAGGCACACCTATTCTTCAATTGTAGATACAACAATCGTGTCTAGGCGATAGTGGAATCCTGGATTGAGAAGGGCCTCGTTCCTTGGTACATAGTCCTTGTCACCCAAGACATTTAGAAGGAGAGGAATGCCAAGGTTTTAGAGAACATTTCTTCCATATCGTCTGCCACCTTCATTAAGATAAAGACAAATGAGGCGGCAAGTTTGTGTTCCTAGTGTTGTTGTAGCAATTTTTAATAAGAAATATTATCAAACCCACAAGAAAACGTCGAAAGGATCACTTGGTTCAAATCTGAAATCACACTAAAACAAATAAATGTGAGAGTGAGATTCATGTTTATCTTTATCAAATAGCCATGCACCTCAATAATGCAATGGGGGAATAAAACATGCAATTACTTGAGCTAGGATGAAATTTATATTTTTGAAATAAATATAAGATATAAAACAAACTAAACCAAAAAGTGCTAGGAGAGGTGTCCTAATAGCTAAAAATGAGGCATGAGGTATGTAGGTTCACTATAGCAATTCTCAAACAAGCAACAAAGACTATGCAACAAAATAATTATCACTACGAATTTGCAAGAATTAATATGAGAATCTAATATTACTAGCATTAGATAGATCAATCTACCCTTTGTTCAACCACCCTTTAAGCGTACATTAAGGCATGAGTCAGAACAATACTAATAAATTTAGGAATAAGTTCGATTAAGCCCCTAAAGTTTGGGACAACAACTAATTAACCTTCTGAGATATAATACCGGGCATCTGACCCCTTAACTTTTGTAAAACCGTTTAAATAACCCCCTGAGAGCTCTGTAAGGTGGTTTGGAGGGCGGTTTTGTCCACATGGCGTGCTAACGAGGATTAATTATCAACATGTACTGCCACCTCACCAAACCTCAGGAGGTCATCCGGAGTTATTCGATGTATATAAGAAAAAAGTTCATTTTTCATTCATAAACTATTTACTAGTGAAATATAAAAGATTTTCACATGGTTGGCTGCTCTATCCCATCCATCGTGCTTTTGTCCGCTAAGTGTCATGCATAGACAACTCACGACACACATAAAATTAATGTATTAAAAACATAGCATTATAAGATTAATCCCAAACACATAATTGGTTACACCAATATGGATGGTAATCATCATAATAGAATTGATATCGCCGAAGATTGTTATTACAATAATCATGAGAACGCTATATAGCTACTACCACACAACCCGTAGTCTCATTGTGACTACTCACAAATCATGAATGACATCAAGAACGAATAGTAGATTGAATCCATAACTTGAGAAAATATTAAGATACAAACAAATCATATTGTTGATGTTGTACATGAAGTACAAGGGGATATAATCTATGGGTGGTGATGGTGGAGATGAAACTATGGATCTTGAAGCCTTCTATCATCTTCGCGATGCTCTGTTCTCCTCTGTACGCGAAACTCTGAAAGGGTATATGAGGAACGAAACGGATCTACTCGAGAAGAGCGGCTATGCTACGGCAGAGGGAAGCGGCAGGGGGTGTCGCCCCCTTCTGCTGCCCTGCCTGCATAGGTCTCCTGTGGTTGTCTCCTTTTGCACGAAGCATCCCTCTCTAGAAGGTTTCTAAATACACTCGATTTTTTGATTTTTATGATGTTTTTCTTTCGTCTAAAGTATAGATAGAATAAACATTCTAATAAATTATTTAATAATTAAAAATATAAATATAAAGAAAGTACATCATTAAACTCAGAAAGAAACTGATACTAATGTATCACCTGTCATATGACTTGCTCTCTACGCTATTAATACATTAGGAAAATCTTACAACATGTGAAAGATAGGTAGGATCGAAAGACCTTGCATGATTTGCATGGACCATGAATTAACTTGGGAGCAGGCACTCATGTTATACACACCATATATATAAGGATTTTCTTAGATATACTCCTAACACTACTACAGAATTCATTTAGTGGGACGCTCATGTACAGACGCCTCTTTGGAGCCATCTGTATAGAGAGTATCACAAACGGTTCCAAAAGAGAACCGTCTTAGTTTGAGACAATGATTACAAGCAGTTCCTATTAAGTGGGACGCTACAGTATAGATGGTTCCAAACTAGGAACCATCTGTATAATAGCACAAACGATTCTAAACTAGGAACCATCTCTACTGTAGCATCCCACTTAACCTGTTAGCTTTAGTCTCATATGCTAGTTTGAAGTGGAGTGAGACTACCTTATAAGAGTTGATGCTCCACGCCTCTCTAAGG
Source organism: Stipa capillata (assembly GCA_019208055.1). Taxonomy (NCBI): domain Eukaryota; kingdom Viridiplantae; phylum Streptophyta; class Magnoliopsida; order Poales; family Poaceae; genus Stipa; species Stipa capillata. Next base: position 272,018 of record JAGXJF010000744.1, on the reverse strand, counting down.
CAATAGGAGGAGAGAAGAAATACCACACGCGCGCACTGCGCTCGCCTCGTTGGGCCGGGTCGGGCGTGGCGAGGCGAAGAGCATGCGCACACGATGTGCATGTGAATGGGAGCAGCGAGGTGTGTCCTGGGGTCCGGACAAGTCACTCGACCGTAGCCCTATTTTTTTTTGCAATCCTAAAATAATATCACAGACGTTGGAACCGTACCGTCTGTACAACCTGATTTGTACAGACGCTTTAGTGTAGTCGGTTTCAAAAAAACGTTCTATACGAGAGTTCTGAATAGTTTATACAAAACTCTTCTATAGCAGTGTAAACGCTCTTCGGACATTTTATTCTAGGGTTTAGATCGATCGAATATGGTGACCTCGTGACCATTTAACAGGTATTAATGCTGTTTTATCTGGCCAATTAGCATAAAGGATAACGCAAAATTGGAATGTACAATCTATTTGCATGAAAATATTTTATTGTCGATTCATATGCTAAGAAATTACGATTCACAAGTACGGCACACACGTACGTACGTGATCACGATTTCATGGACATTCATGTGTTTAAGCTTCACGATTTCGGCACACGTTGACCAGAATTTTGTGTACACATTTATGTCTTTGGCGTTGCTCGCAACTTCATGTACTATTTGGCAAAGGTAGGTTGGATTACAAGAACACTTAGACATAGTTAATTACAAAATGTGACACTCCTACGGGCGTGAGCATGTACAACGTACGTCTAGGCTTGATCGAAGTCGCCATGCTGTCGCGGACCATGTCCTTTCCGACGGGCGAAGTCACGGTGTTGGAAAGAAACGGGACCAGTGGATCGGTGAGTAAATTCGTTTCCTTCTATGCATGAGCGCCATCCATCCGACAAACACAAGAGGACAACGGTTATAGTCGGTTATGCTTGCATGTGGGCAAAAATTAACACCATCTTGTCACAACAATGAACGGCTCAGATCTGCTCACAACTCTTACCTCCTAGGTTGTGAGTTGAAGCATCTTAACAGAGCTATATATAAACCAACAATGCAGCTAGCAGTGCTAGAAACCTTGATGCCCAGCTGCCTAGAGAACTCAAACGTTTGGCCTGGGCCGCCTGGCCCTCCATCAACAAGATCCCGAAGTGTAGCACTTGGCAATTGGTGCAAGTACAATGCATGTATGGATTATTTCATGATACACTCTTTCGTGGTACTATCTTTAGAAAAATCTATGAATTTTTTTTTACTTGTTACGTGTTGAGGTAGAATGATTACTAAGGGCGCGTTCGGGAGCTCTCCGGATCCGCGATCCGCGAACTCCGCACGCGGAGCCGACCCGAACGGGCGAGATCCGCGGAGCCCAAATCCGGGATCAAAATGGACCCGACGTTGTAAAACGCGGAGCTGCTATTTCGGTCCTCCACGGATCTGAGACTCTCGGAGTTGACGATATTTACGGACAATGCCACCGCCAAGTGAGCCGAACCGGTACGCTGGCTATTTTTTTCTCCGATCCCCATCGCCTCCAGCAGCCCCGACCCGCGCCGCCACCCCTCGCCTCGCGCCGCGCCGCCGTCCCTCGCCTCGCGCCGCGCCGGCACCCCTCTCCGCGCTGCGCCGCCGCCCCTCGCCGTTGCCCGTCTCCTCGAGCCGCGCCGCCGCCACAACCCCCCACCTCCTCCTCTTCATCTCCGGAAGGCGCGCCGCCCCCCTTTTCCGCGACGCTCCGCCGCCAAACCGCCGCCCCTCACCTCCGCGCCGCCGCGACCGGATCTGTCGGCGACCGCCTCGTGCCCCCGCGTCCAGCCCCCGGTTCCAGTCCCCCGCCGTGACCAGGCCGCCACCCCGCCGCCGCCAGTCTCCTCGAGCAGCCGACGCCTCCAGTCGCCGTTCCCCTCAAGCCAGCGATCGGATCGGGAGCAGACCAGCCGAACGGTTTAGCGATCCGTGGAATTTTTTCGGGGAGCTGGAATCGGGAGCCCGGAGCCGGATTTCCGGATTTTGAGGCGCTGGAGAGCTCCCGAACGCGCCCTAAGAAAAAGCTGCCGTGTGTCACGTCCCACACACTATGGCCTCTATTTTGTTAGAAACCTGGAATCCAATTAATATAGTACTTAGGAATAACCTAGCCATTCTGGAAAAGAAGAACAAGAACTTAGCCCTGATCCTCTTGAGCACCAAATTCCTTACACGTTGCTTTGGACGAGATTGTCCATTGTTTGATTGCATTTGTTGGGTTTGGCTTTGGATAGTCCCGTACGTATATGCCCTTCTCCAATAAAAGTAAGAATCTTTGGGAGGGTAGGATTGGTGTACAAATTCTCTAATCACAACTTCGCTTATCCATATAATCCTAATAAACGTTCATATGTAGAGTAGCTAGGATCACTCCGGCAAACTCCAGCTCCTGTTTTTTGCCCAAGCAGCAGCAGGCGAAGCCTAAATATCCAATTGTTTGCACCGAAGACTTAGTGGTATAGATGAAATTAGCACATATTTAAGATGACTTTTTTTTGCAATAACAAGCGAAAAAAGGTATTTTTACACATTTAACGAAGCCCCTCTAAGAGAAAGATAACGGAATCAGTTTTTTTGTTGCAAAAAATCTCTATCTTTTTGCCCAAACAGCAGCAAGCAAACCCCAGGTATGCAAATTTTGCACGGAAGACTTAGCAGTACAGAGGGAATTAGCGTATACTTAAGATTATTTTTTTGCATTAAATAGGAGCAAAAAGGTCTTTTACACACTTAACGGAGCTCTCTAATGAAAGATAATGAAATGGCATAGAGAAAACGTAAAACATATTATCCGGTGGCATATAGGGAATAGACCATTTGCCAGTGACATAGAAGGAATTGGAGTACTCAATAGTGATATATAGTGAATTCTCTCTAAATAATACTTTCGGCCAGGAAAACGAATAGGGCATATACAATATAATGATAGAGGAGCTTCCAATGTCACCTAGAGATACATAAACACCCCCCAATGGGTGTGATGATGACATGGCACCCGGGTATCATCAAGGAGGACGGATCCGGCGCTCTGGCCATAGGGTGGGTCGAACCGACTACTCGGAGTCCGACTCCTACACGGGGACGCCTCATCAACGTGGAGTACAAGGCATGGACTAATACCTGCCCGGCATACCGAATCTGTAACAGTTAGGAAATCAATCTGTTAACCGATCTGGACTCTTGTAACCCTATCCCGGTCGCCTATATAAGGCCTGGTAGGGGACCTCCGATCGGTAAGCCTTTTTAGTCATAGACAATCTCCATTGTTTCATAGCTCAAGTAACCTCGAGATCGATTCTCCAGGGCTTGCGGCACTCGGGATTCAAGCTATACTAGCCACCAAACACAGGACGTAGGGTATTACCTCTCCGCGAGGGCCTGAACCTGTCTAAATCCTGTCTCCGTGTGCACCCATCCGGATTTGCTGTGCTCACACCGCCCCATATTCAGTATTGCCAGAATAATACTCCGACAGTTGGCGCGCCAGGTAGGGGAGGTGCGCATAGATCCATCTACACGAATCTGGATGGGTTTCATCAGCAACAACGATGTTTTCGTCCCGGGAAGTGTCATGAGATTCGCTTCCATGGACGCTACTCCGGACCCTGGACAGCTTTTCCAATTCAGAAAGTTGAACTTCATCGCCGACAAGGTCGGTAAACTTCACCTCTGCTACTCGGCAGCACGTCGATCAGCAGAGGCTCCATCAGCTTCTCGGTGCGGACTCACCCCTGAATCCGCGCCTTCGGCCCCTCTCCCCAGGGACGAGGTTACGCCGAAATCGGGTCTGCTGTCCACGTACGGGTTCACGCCCGTCGAACAGAGATCCCGACTGGTGGGCGCCATCGACTCTCTCCTCCCCGTCCTCGAGTATGACTCGGACGAGTACGAGAGCTCAGGCAGTCACCACCCGTCCCGGGAGGTCTTCATGGCCAACCCCGATTCGCTGGACAACGACGGTGGCCGATCAGTCCCCATCGTGGAGCAAACGCCGACTGAGCTTGAAGCCACTCGACTTCGTCTCCTCGCCAAGGAGGAGGAGTTGATTGAGCAGCAAACCAGGCTCGCTCGTCAACGCGACGAACAACTGCGCAATGACGACATGAGGGCTCGAGGACGCCAAGTCCATAACGAGTTCCGCATGCGTGAAAAGGACGGGGTCCCCGATATTCCCGCTTCCTAGTCACAACATCGTCGCGGCCACGATGGCGGCACGCGCCATTGATATCCCCGAGGGCACCCCGGGACACGACGAACTCCGGCGACTCCGCGTCCTGCTAGAAGAAACAGCTCTTCAGCAGGCCGAAGCCTCAGGGGACCACGCGGGCTCTTCAGCAAGTGCTAGGAGCCGGCGCTCTACCCCTCCGAGAAGCCCGCCCACCATGGGCGGCCACCGTTCAAACCCCAACCGTCGTCAGCCGGCCGGAGCGGTTCACAAGCGACTCGGGCCCAATCGTGATGCCCGGGGTACCATAGCCGCACGGAGCCGCGCCCGTCAGGACGCGGACAAAAACGCTCGCCGAGTCGGCCGGTCCATAGCCGACTCGGATCGGATCAAGATGCGCGGAACCCCGCTGACGCCGGACGGAGCGCTCATCGAGGTCCCGAGAGGGATGACCGTGGCAACCGCCACGACGACAGCGGCGCCACCAGCCGTGGCCGTTCGCCGACCCCCTCCGGCATGGGGTATGCGGGCCCGAAAGCATTCGGCACCCGCATCCGCAGCGTCATCTTCCCGTCGCGATTCCGAGTCACCGGCATCGACAAATACACGGGCGAAACTCGGCCAGACATTTGGCTGGCTGACTATCACACGGCGTGCAGAACCAATGGTGGCAACGACTACGTCGCGATCCATTATCTGCCACTGTTTTTAGCCGACTCAGCACGAGCCTGGCTCACCAGCTTACCTCCGGGTTGCATCCAGTCATGGAGTGACCTCGAGACCCTCTTCGTGAACAACTTCCAGGGCACTTACAACAGGCCCGGGAATGCGTGGGACCTCCACAGTTGTACCCAAGAGGCGGATGAGACTCTCCGAGAGTACATCCAGCGTTTCTCCAAGAAGAAGAATTCTCTACCTGAGGTCCGAGAGGGTGACGTCATCACCGCCTTCTCCAAGGGTGTTCGAAGCACCGACCTCATCCACAAGATAGCGCGCAAGAACCCCCAGACTACGCGCGAGCTCTTCGATATCGCCAATAACTTCGCCACTGGCGAAGAGGCCGTCCGCAGTGCTACCAGAGACGACAAGGGCAGGAGCAAGGGCAAGGCGCCCGAGTCCCCCAGTCGGGATGCTCACCCCGAGTCATCCAGAAAGAAGCACCGGAAGCGCAAGGGCGGAGATCTCGTTGCTGCAGCCGAGCGCGCCCCGCCGCGCCGTCCTCAGCGCACCAACGCGACCTTCGAAGAAATGATGAGTCAGCCGTGTCATTTTCATGGACCCAAGTCCAACCACCTGACACGTGACTGCAACCTCTTGAAGAATTTGAATAAGCCCTACGTCCCCAATCGGAACAAAAAAGATCCCCCTCTGGACGAAGGTGACGAATTCCCAAAAGAGACCGCCTGTCTGATGATCTTCGGCGGACCCAACGGCTACGAGTCCAAGCGTCGCCAGAAGATCACAGATCGAGAGGTTAACGCAGTGGAACCGGCTGTGCCCCAGTACCTGCGATGGTCCGAGTCCGTGATCTCCTTCGGCCGCTCGGATCACCCCGACTACATTCCCCACCCGGGAAGATTCCCCTTGGTGGTGGACCCGATCGTTTGCGGTGTCCGCCTCACCAAGGTCCTCATGGACGGTGGGAGTGGTCTTAATATTCTCTACGTCAAAACTCTTGACGACATGAAGATCTCCCGCTCCGAGATCAAGCCGACTGGTGCCCCCTTCCACGGGGTGGTACCCGGCAAGATGGCGAGTCCACTCGGGCAGGTCAGCCTGCCCGTCACTTTTGGTACTCCCGACAACTTCCGGACCGAGACCCTCACCTTTGAGGTCGTCGACTTCCCAGGATCGTATCACGCCATCCTGGGGCGTCCCTGCTACGCCAAATTCATGGCTGTCCCCAGCTATGTCTACCTGAAGCTCAAGATGCCGGGCCCCCACGGAGTAATAACGGTACAAAGCAGTTTCCAGCACGCATACACGTGCGACCTGGAAAATTGCAACCTCGCCGCGGCTCAAATCGCTGAGGCCGAGCTTAACAACCTCAAGTCGGCTGTGGTTGAGGAAGCACCCCCGGCCAAGAAAGCTTCAGCATCGACATCGTTCCAGTCGGCGCGGGACACCAAGTCGATCCAGCTCGACCCTGAAGACTCCTCCAAGACGACGCAGATCGGGACTGCGCTCGGCGACAAATAGGAAAGCGCGCTCGTCAGCTTCCTCCAGGACAACCGGGACATCTTCGCATGGACATCTTCTGACATGCCCGGGGTTCCAAGGGAGGCTGCCGAGCACTCTCTGAACGTTCGGCCGGATGCTAAGCCGGTCAAACAGCGCTTGCGCCGCTTCGCTGAGGATAGACGTCAGGCAATAGGAGAAGAAATAGCCAAGCTTCTAGCAGCTGGCTTCATTAAAGAAGTGTATCATCCCGACTGGTTAGCGAACCCAGTTCTTGTTCGCAAAAAGAATGGAAAGTGGAGGATGTGTGTTGATTATACTAGCCTTAACAAGGCATGCCCCAAAGATCCTTTCACTCTTCCTCGCATCGACCAAGTGATTGATTCCACGGCCGGGTGCGAAATTTTGTGTTTTCTCGACGCTTACTCGGGCTATCACCAGATCAAGATGAAGGAGGATGACGAGATCAAGACGTCTTTCATCACTCCATTTGGTGCTTTTTGCTACGTCTCCATGCCTTTCGGCCTCAAGAACGCAGGCGCTACGTACCAACGGTGCATACAGCGTTGCCTTCAGTCACAAATCGGCCGGAACGTGCAAGCCTATGTCGACGATGTGGTGATCAAGTCCCAGAAAAGAGAAGACCTCCTAAGTGACTTGGGAGAAACCTTCTCCAACCTTAGGAGATTCAGCATGAAGCTCAACCCGAAAAATGTGTGTTCGGGGTCCCTTCGGGCAAGCTACTCGGTTTCATCGTTTCCGAACGGGGAATCGAGGTCAACCCGGAGAAGATCGACGCCATCGTCAAGATGGGCCCTCCAAAGAGCCTCAAAGATGTTCAACGGCTGACCGGGTGCATGGCAGCTCTCAGTCGGTTCATTTCCCGACTCGGCGAGAAAGCCATGCCCCTCTACAGGCTCATGAAGAAGTCGGAAACCTTCACTTGGACATCTGAGGCCCAGGATGCCCTCGACGGCTTGAAGAAATTCTTAACCACCCCCCCGGTCCTGGCATCCCCAATGCCCAACGAGCCGCTGCTTCTTTATGTCGCAGCAACTACTCAGGTAGCTAGTACCGTCTTGGTTGTGGAACGCTCCGAGCCCGGCCACATCCAGAAGGTCCAGCGCCCGGTCTACTTCATCAGTGAAGTCCTCTCCGAGTCCAAGGCGCGGTACCCTCAGATCCAGAAGATCATCTATGCGGTGTTCATAACATCACGGAAGCTAGTCCACTACTTCCAAGGACACCCCATCACGGTGGTCAGCTCCTTCCCGATCGCCGACGTCATCAACAATCGCGACGCCACGGGTAGGATTGCCAAGTGGGCGATGGAACTAATGGCCTTCAGCATAGTTTATGCCCCCCGCACGGCCATCAAGTCCCAGGCTCTCGCCGACTTCATGGCCGAGTGGACAGAAGTCCAGTCTCCACCCTCCGTCATCGACCTCGAACATTGGATACTCTACTTCGATGGTTCTCTGATGCTTCAGGGCGCGGGGGCTGGCGTCGTGCTCATATCCCCCAAAGGCGAGCGCTTCAAGTACGTATTACAGATCCACTTCCCGGCATCTAACAATGTTGCCGAGTACGAAGCTTTACTTCATGGTCTTCGCCTTGCCGCTTCACTCGGGATTCGTCGCCTCCTGGCCCGCGGAGACTCCGAACTGGTGGTTCGGCAGGTCATGAAGGACTGGTCATGCAGAGACCCCTCCATGGAAGCCTACTGCCAAGAAGTGCGCAAGCTCGAAGCCAAGTTCGATGGTCTTGAAATTACGCATGTCCTACGCCGAGACAACGAAGCCGCGGATGCACTCGCCAAGCTGGGGTCCAGTCGGGACGTCGTCCCGGCTGGAGTCTTCCTCCAGGAGTTGCATACCCCCTCCATCAAGGCGGAGACAACATCCGAGACCGAAGAACAGCAAGTCCAGGAACCCGACGCCACTCAGCAGCCCTCACCAGAGGTCCTGGTCGTCGCTCCCGACTGGACAACGCCTTTCCTTGATCACTTCCTACGGGATGTCCTTCCGCCGAACCAGACCGAGGCGCGCCGCATCGCGCGACGCGCCAAGGCCTTCGTCATCATCGATGGCGAACTTTACAAAAAGAGCACCTCCGGGGTCCTCCAGCGATGCATATCCCAAGATCAAGGAAAGCAACTGCTGCACGATATCCACTCGGGAGTGTGCGGACACCATGCGGCGCCCAAGTCGCTAGTCGGGAAAGCCTTCCGACAAGGTTTCTACTGGCCAACCGCCGTATCAGACGCCGAACACATCGTCCGCACCTGCGAGGGATGCCAGTACTTCGCCCGGCAGACACACTTGCCGGCTCAGGCCCTCCAAACTATCCCGATCACCTGGCCCTTCGCGGTCTGGGGTCTGGACATGGTTGGTCCCCTCAAGAAGGCTCCCGGGGGCTATACACACCTTTTCGTCGCAGTCGACAAGTTCACCAAATGGATTGAAGCCAAGCCGGTGGCCACGATAACTGCAGAAAAGGCCGTCGAATTTTTTCGGGACATTGTCTTCCGTTTCGGCGTACCCAACAGCATTATCACAGACAACGGCACCCAGTTCACTGGGCGAGCTTTCCTCCAATTCTGCGACGACTACAACATCAGCCTTGACTTTGCCGCCGTGGCACACCCGCGCACCAATGGGCAAGTCGAGCGGTCCAATGGTCTGATTATGCAAGGCCTCAAGCCTCGGATCTTCCAGCGACTGAACAAATTTGCAGGCAAATGGGCAGCCGAGTTACCATCAGTGCTTTGGAGCCTACGGACTACGCCCAACCGATCAACCGGTTATACACCCTTCTTTATGGTCTACGGAGCCGAGGCCGTCCTCCCGACTGACTTGGAGTACGGCTCCCCACGCGTCCGCACCTTCAACGAGGCCGAGTCAGAGGAAGCAAGACAAGACGCTCTCGACCAACTCGAAGAAGCGCGCGAAGTTGCGTTCCTCCGGTCGGCTAAGTACCAACAGGGCCTACGACGCTACCACAGCCGGCACGTACGCGGCCGCTCGTTCAACGTTGGCGATCTGGTTCTACGCCGAGTCCAGTCCAGCAAAGAGCAGCACAAACTTTCACCACCATGGGAGGGTCCGTACATAGTCGCTGAGGTACTACGCCCGGGGGCTTACCGGTTGAAGGACAGCGATGGCAACGTCTTCACCAACGCATGGAACATCGAACAGCTACGTCGTTTCTACGCTTAAACCCTTTTTTCCTGATATCTCGGAAACATGAATAAAGACACTTTTTCGCTTCGCTTGAAACAAGTTCTTTTCCCGACTGACCCGCTATGCACGTTCGTAGCGGATACTCGGCGCCTACACGGTTTCCCCCATACCCGTAAACTATTTTAGTACTGTGTATACAATCTGACGTTAACTCTTTGACTCCAATCGCCGGTTTACGCCGCAACCTTATGCTACACGGGACACACGCCCACGGCTAATCCCTACGCAAAGGAGGCTACGACGGGTTGGCGAAGAGCAGAAACGAACGACCAACATACACACGAACAAAAATTTTTACGACTAAAATAACATTACTTGCATATCGCAGTAGTCAGTACAAAAATCACTCGGCATCCCCGAGTCAGTACAAAAATCACTCGGCATCCCCGAGTCCTACAAAAGTCACTCGGCATTCCCGAGTCCTTACAAAAGTTACTCGGCATCTCCGAGCAGTTCACAACACTACTATTTTTTACAGGCCCGCGCGATCCATGAGGGAGTTCGCCGTAGACTCGACGATGTTCATCATCTCCGGAATATCTTCGTCCGGGACGTCAGCGGCGTACCCCTCCCCGATCGCCTGCATGTCAAGCAGCGGATAGTGGGACCGCGCCACCGCCAGGGCCACGATGGCCCCCGACCGCGAAGCTTCCGCCTCTAGCTTCTTCACCTGTTCGGGCGCTTGCTTAAGGCGCTCCGCGACCGCCTCCATGGAGTCCGGGGCCGGCTCCTCTTCCCAGATGGCGCCGCACGCTGCCCGTCCCGCCGCCTGCAATGACTCGGCCAACTCACGGGCCTTCCTGAGGCGCGCTTTAAACCCTACAATGACAAAACACAAACGTGAGCAAAACGACCGACGGGCCCTGACAAGCTCCAAGCCCGAGTCAAAAGGCTCACCAGCTTCGGCGTCCGCGGCTCTCTTCTTCGCCGCTTTCGGCAGCCGCCATCGAGTCGGCGGCCCTCTTGGTCGCCGACTCGACCGTCTTCAGAGCATTCCGCAAACTGCCATCCAACATGTTCGCCCTGCTCTCGAGACTCTCCGCGCGGGCTTTCTCAGCCGAGAGCATCTCCTGGAGCTTGCCGGCTTGGTCCTTGGCGGCGTCGAGCTCCTGGGCGCGGGCCTTCACCCCCTCGAGCTCCGCCCTAAGCTTCGCGGCCTCATCTTCGGCGGCTGCAGAAGACAACCCATCAGTATGCCAAGAGGCGAAAAGGGCAACAAGCGCAAGTCGGACTCCTCACCTTTGGTTCGGGCGATCTCCTGGGAAAGGCCCGCCTGCAGAGCAGTAATTTCAGCCCCGCGCTTGCGGGCCATGTCCTCCGCCGCCTGCCGGCTCGCAGCCAGTTTATCCCACTCGGCCTTCCGCAGGTCGAGTCGGTCGAGGACTGGCAGCCGGTCCTGGAGGAAGGCGGTCTTGTCTTGCGACCGACGATTCAGTTTCTGCAAAAAAAGCGCAAAAGTTAAGCCACCCGGGAAGATTATCAAGACCCTCCACTCGGTCCCACGGACCCAGCGGAGGCTCGGGGGCTACACCCTCGGGTGCACTGTTCGTGCACCCAGAGTCAAACCTACAAGAAAAGCAAAGAACCCTCCGCCCGACTATCCTAGTCGAACGCAGGCTCGGGGGCTACACCCTCTGGGTGCACTGTTCGTGCACCCAGAGTGAAAACTACATAAAAGCTAAGGGTCCTCCGCCCGACTACCTTAGCCGGGCAGAGGCCCGAGGGCTACTCCCTACGGACACACTCCTCGAAAGCAGAGATGACTCACCTGCATCAACGGACGCAATCTGCCGTTCAGCAGGTTGGCTCCCTCCTTCATCGTCTTCAGCAAGGCCGGGAGCATCTCACCAAGTTGAGTGGCGACGTCCGTCACGTCGCTCCATTCCTCCTCCTCCCGGACGTCATCGATCTCCCGGATAGTCATGGCCGGCCGCGCCGGGTCCGATTGCCGGACCCGGAGCGGCCGGAGCACCAGCTCAGAGGAGGGCCGGGGAGGTGGAGCAGTGCTGAACTCCTCGACCGATGATGGCAAGTTGAGATTGCCCCTACGGTCCTGCGGGGCGGTTCCAGCGACTCGGGGCCTGCCCCTCCCGCCGTTTCCGAGCTCGGGCCGGCGTCCGCAGGCGCACCCTGAGCCGACGTTCCTGCAGAGGGCTCCTCCCCCCGAAGAACGGCAGGCGAGGCGGGTTGTGCACTAGCCCGCTCAGGAGACGGTCGGGGAGGCGAAGACGTGGCCACACGCGGAGGCGACGAGGGCCGGGCGTCCGACCCCGGCAGATCCCCACTTCGGCTGGATCCCGGGGCACTCGATGGAGACTTTGGGACGTCTCCCGTCCTTTGCGCCCTGCAAAAGAAACTCGGACCCAGTCAATTTCGAAGAGCACAGACAAGCAAGCAGACGCTGAAACACTTACTTGGCCGATCGAGGGACGGGGACACGCTTCTTAAGCCCCGGGGCTCGCCGCCCGGACGTGGCGGCAGTCGGGGCCGACGATGTTCCCGATCTGCCTTGATCCCCGAAGGCGGTGTCGGTGTTTCTCTTCTCCCCCCGGCCAGGGAGGGAACGTCATCTTCGGCCGCCCGAGGAGTTTCACTCGGGGCGGCAGCCGGCGCCACCGGGTCGGGGCCAGTGGAGGAGCCGTCCTGCTCCACCGGAGCAGTACCCGTGGCGGGCGGAGCCACCGAGTCAGGATGGGGCGGGGGAACAACCCTGCCCTGACGAAGTGGTGCCCGCCGCAGCGGGCGTCGCCGGGCTGGGACCGGCAGCGGAGCCGCCTTGTCCCCCCGGGGTAGCACCCGCCGGCGGCCTTCGCCTCTTAACGCGGAGTGGGACATCGTCGTCATCCTCGTCCTCCTCCGGGGCCGGCGCGCTCGGCGGAGGAGGGCGGGGCACCGCGGTTGCCGGCGTCTTCCCCTTGGAAGACCCAGCGCCCTTCGAGGACCCGGCGCCCTTTGAAGACCCGGCGCCGGAAGAAGATGCTCCGGCCGTCCCCCCGCGGTGGCGGCCCGCCGCTCGGGATGTCGGCGTACCGCGGCTGGTTCCATATCTCATCCTCTGGGAGGGGAGCATTGGAACAAAAGCCGAACAAAACCTGCAAAGACAAAAAGACAAACCCTGAGTGAGACTCGGCAAAGAACTAAGTGAGAAAGGTCGGGGTATCGGTTACCCACCTGACTCGGGGGGTTCGCCCGACTGAAGGGCGGCGGCCGCCCGGAGAAGTCCAGACTCGTCCCCTGAGCCAGGAGCTTCTCGAGCCGGCTCTGGACTTCCCCCTCCGTGAGCCCTTCGCTGGACTCCCGAGTCGCGTCGTCCTCAGCGGTGTACTCGAACATTGGGTGCGCCCGTAGCTTCGCAGGCTGCACCCGCCACCGGACGAAGGTCGCCACGACGACTGCTCCGGTAACTCCGGACTGGATCGCCTCGGTGAGCTGCGCCATCAGGACCGCAATGCTGTCCTGTTCCCTGTCGAGCGGTGGTTCCGACCAGCTCGGCTTGACCTCCGGCGGATGGCCCGAGAAGGCCGGAAGCGACGGCTCAGGATTGGCGCAGTAGAACCAGTTGGCATGCCAACCCTTGTTCGAGGACTGCATCGGCGGGGCCGGGTAGCTCTTCGCCGCCCCGGACCTTAGCTGGAACCCGGCGCCTCCCACCACGGCCGGGTTGTCTCTGCTTGGCTGCGGCTTCACCATGAACAGGTGCTTCCACAGGGCGAAGTGCGGTCGGATGCCGAGGTAGCACTCGCACAGCGTGATGAAGCACGAGACGTGGAGCATGCTGTTGGGGTTGAGGTTGTGGAGCTCCAGCCCTGTAGAAATAGAGCAGCCCCCGCAGAAAGGGGTGGACCGGCACCGAGAACCCCCGCTCGAAAAAGGAGCTGTGGACGACCAGCTCGCCGGTGTTCGGAGTGGGGACGGTTTCCCCCGCGGCGGCGCGCCATTCGATCAGCTCCCTTGGCGGCAGCATCCCTAGCCGCACGAGGGTCTCCAGCGCGCCTCCGTCGCCGTCGACTTCATCCACGGGGCCATCGGGTCAGCGGGGGAATCTTCTTCGCTCAACAGCTTCCACACCAAAGCGTCTTCCTCGGCTTCGGTCGGATCAGCTTCCCAATGCGGGGCTTGCATCCGAAGTGGCCGGAGTGGGAGTTAGGGTTTTGGGTGGAGCGGCGCGCACGAGTCAATTTGGGCGAAAGGAAGACGAAGGGTTCGGGCGCAAAAGAAATGAGAATGCGTGTGAAGGCGTGAACCGATCCCGCGACCTCTTCGGAATATAAAGGGGAACGGATTGAGCGGTTCGGCTTCCCCACGTCCGCACGCACCCGGATTCTCCGCACCCACGATGCGCCCCTTCGGATTCCACTACGCGCTACGGACAGGGCCACGTCGCGACTCTTCCGCGCCCACGACTTAACGGCGCCGCGATTCGTGCCGCTTAATTGAAAGGGGATCCGACGTTTGGCCTTCTGGGGTTAATAGCCGTTCGGAATATACCCCCGCAAACAGCAACTGCAACGTGTTTTCCGCAAACCACTAGCCGGTTACCGGCAGATTCGGGACCGGGCGTTACAGTTGTGAAGGGTTTCAGTGTTTGGCCTCAAGCAGGAACGCAATCACTTGAATACACCCGAGTGAAGGGCAGTAATGGCGTGCCTTCCGTAGGCCACAAGTCGGATGCCGAGCAACTTGAAGCTACCGGATTCTCCACCTGGACCTTCCGAGAACGCCGTTCCGGAGGCTCCGGGATCCGGAATTTCCGGATTCAGTGGAATGACTCGGTGTAAGGCTTCGTCACTCGGGAACCTATGCGCCATGGCTTGTTTCTCTGGTTCTGACGTGAATTTCGGAGGCATTCCTTCAGGGGACACTAGCTGGACTTAACCCACTCGGGAAGGCCAGGTGCTACTCGGAAATTCAGTCGGGATTCATGGTATGTCCCACGCTGGGCTATCAGCCGGTCTCTGTCCATCAGGATGGACCGGGTACCACCAGAATTTACCCGCTATTAGCTCACCCGCCATGATATTCCTGCCTTACAGGTGAATATTACTCGGCTTTTTATTGCCTTTTCCACAGGAGTTTCGATCAGTCCTTCGCAATCTCCCTGCAAGCAGAGGTCACTCGGGAAGCTTGCCCAGAAGAGGAGGCCGATAGCAGTAAGATCGTGAAGGACTCGGGGGCTACTGATGATGACATGGCACCCGGGTATCATCAAGGAGGACGAATCTGGCCCTCTGGCCATAGGGTGGGCCGGACCGACTACTCGGAGTCCGACTTCTACACGGGGGACGCCTCATCAACGTGAAGTACAAGACATGGACTAATACCTGCCCGGCATACCCGGAATCTGTTGTAACTAATTAGGAAATCAATCTGTTAACCGATCCGGACTCTTGTAACCCTATCCCGGTCGCCTATATAAGGCCTGGTAGGGGACCTCCGATCGGTAAGCCTTTTAGTCATAGACAATCTCCATTGTTTCATAGCTCAAGTAACCTCGAGATCGATTCTCCAGGACTTGCGGCACTCGGGATTCAAGCTATACTAGCCACCAAACACAGGACGTAGGGTATTACCTCTCCGCGAGGGCCTGAACCTGTCTAAATCCTGTCTCCCGTGTGCACCCATCCGGATTTGCTGTGCTCACACCGCCCCATATTCAGTATTGCCGGAATAATACTCTGACAGGGTGTCGTCGCTTCCACGGTTTTGGAGCACATGAGATTGTCCCTTCACCAAATGATTCAAAATCATCATTGCAGACGGGTTTTTTAACTGCCTCAGATATATTTTTGGTTGAGCCAACCAGTCACGGTGGCGCCGGCATTGCTTCCTCTCCCATCTTCTTTCTCATTGTTGACGAGGAGGAAAGCCATGGTGGTTGTCGCCTCCCTCATCCGCTGCATCACTAGCTGCAAGCTCCTTCGCCGTGTCACTGACATAGCTCCTTCCTCCTCCGCTGCCTGCAAGCTCTTCCGCTGCTACCTACAAGCTCTTTCGCCACCTCACCTATAGCCAAGACGAGCCACCAGCTAATGTTCTCCGTGACCAACCGCGCGTTCTCCTCACTGTGGCCGATGTCCTCCACGTGCACTTACCACACCCCGGCCACACTATCTTACCACGCAGACGTGATGGCGCAGACTGGTTGAACCTTGGTTGCAGACACAGCGCACCTCATATGCCTAGGAAGTGGAGGCGGCCTCATCATCCTCCGCCACCGCCACATCAAGGCACAGCTCCTTCCTACAACTGCTTGTCCTGGATCTGAGTAGGCTTTCTCAGGGAGGAGGTATGCCAATTTGTAGGAGGATCTAACCTTTGGGGAGACCAGAGGGGGGGGGGAGGGGGAGAGTGTTAGGGTTAGGGTGTGTGCGCTCGGTTGAATTATATACCCTAATTCACTGGGTCTTTATGGGTCAGATTATTTCTCAGACAGTTTTTGCCAAAAGACCATCTTAGATTATTCAATGTAAAATTTTATCATAAAACCATTTAAACCATCTTGGACAAGGGCCTATTATGTGAGTTTTTGTAGTAGTTTGTATTCTCACTCGTGATTTTCTCTTTCATATCAGCAACATATCTATGGGACGAAGGAAGGTAAGTATGATTATGGGACTATCATACGTGTCTCTACATGGTACCACGGGTACGTAGCTACTTCTGTTGATCAATTTCATTTGCTCGTGGCGGTAATTTTGCTGGTTCCGGTGGCTGGACGCGGCCGGCTAGCTAGCGCGATAAGGGATACTTGGATATCGAGCATGAAGCGTGTGAGCGCTGCAGCCATGGCGACATACGGTGGGCACACGCACGCGGTAGCTAACGGGCCAAAATTTGACAGCACGGCCGCGCGCTGAGGGCAGCCGCATGCGAACTGTACAGGCACGAAGGATAGTGCTGTGTTACGAATGGCTAAACCTCGCAATTGTTTATTACGGGTAGTAGTAGAACTCATTCTGAAATTTTGCAAAAAAAATGGGAGAAGAAATTATGATGATATAGCACATCTCAATAGGTGCAGATCAATTATTATATGAACTTAAAATTTTCAACCTGAGCTGTATATATTAGAAATGGGTGATGGGCAACCATCTTGTGAAGATCCGGATTGACGGTGGGATCCCTTCCGAGTAGGCCCAAGACGAGGATTCGGCCGGCATGGCAGGAGGTGGCCCAAGCCAGGTCCATGAATCCCACTCGGCTGGGCCGTCAGTGCGTCGTCAGGATAAGCATTACCGCGACGTGTTCAACCCACGACCCGTTCAACCAACGGCATGCGATCAATGCGCCACTACCAGAGGCAACATGCGCGGTCAAAGCGCCACTATAGCGGGAGTTGCTCCGCACGATCTGCACGGGCTAACCGACTCGGCAGTTGTAGTTCCCAGCCTCGTCGGCCCTATATGAGGCAAGGCTAGGGCCCCTGGCAGGAGGTTAGACGATTGGCTATTACCATTTTCTCATACTTGTACGCCTTACTCCCCACTGTAAATTTCTCATACGAGACAAGATCAAACCTCCTGCAGGAGTAAGATATTACCTCTTCCACAAGAGGGCCTGAACCTGGGTAAATCTCTCGTGTGAACCCGCCTAGATCATCCACTTGCGCCCCAAAATTCACAAAAATATATATTGCCGCGAAATCCCCGCGACATAGATCGATGCTGTGAATTTTATTTTTCTCTCTAGAGAATATCAAAATTACATTAACGAAGTACCCCTTCTAGTTCACAAAAAATATGTCGACTTTTCATTTGGTGGATAGCAAATCATCCTGCACGAGACAATAAATTTCAAGAAAATATTCCCTCCAATGGCTCCATACATGATAAAAGGCTGGACGAGCTCTTCAAGTCTGAATTAATCATAGCCATTAGTGATGATTAGGGTATTTTACTATCAGTTAATCAATTAGTTAACTACCTTATCCCGGTACAACCAACCAGCAGACAAAATCTTGTGCCATCCCATCCTCAAGCCAAACACCCTACAGCCCATTTCATTCAACCTCAACCATTTAACAAAAAAAGCCCTACATAGGTTCCTTTACTATAGATAAGTTATGGTGAGCGCGCAACTCATTCTTCTGTGCCTGCACATTTCCCCTATACAAACATATACAAGTTTGTTGAGGCACTTTGCAAGTTTACTCACCCGATGTGGATATTTTAAAGTTTGTGGACATAATTTAGTTTGGGCATTCTGAGAGAATTGGTTAAGCTTACAATATATTTGGAAGAATTTTTCTTTGAAATGTTAGCATAATAATTTACTTAGATCGACGATTTAAGTATATTCTTTCTTTCTTTAATATGAGTTCGATCATTCTTGTATTTACAAATTTAAAAGAGTATAGCTTCGATGCCTTTTTTTAAGTCAAGAAAAGAGCTCAGTGAGCATGAATCTATATATGGCCAATAATTGTAGCAACCAACTGATAGTTTGAATTCAGTCGCCAAAAGTATATTTTTCCATTTAATGACACTGATGTTTGATCTTATCATAAATAATGGTTTAAACTAACATGGTGCCAACAATTATGTGTTATTCATCTAGTAAAATTACAACAATGCTTTTGCTATATCACCATGAATGGAAGGAAATGGACAAGGAAGGCATGAATGCCAATATACATCAACCCAATGACCACAAAGGCAATCGGAAACAAGATGAAGAGGATGCCGGGTCTCTTGCTCTGTCGCCCAATGACTGCCTGTGCAAACGGGTAAAGAAGCACCATAATCCACAAGTTAAACAGTAGACCTAGTGCCGCGTGCCTCTTCTGTTCTATAGACCATGTCCCCATGTATATGATAAATTTACCCATCGCTACACCAATAGCCATGATGTTGGAGAACAACACCATTGCCGCTGGAATCAACATGGGCACCCATCGCATCTCATACAAGTCAGCAAACTTGTCATCAGTATCAGCAATTGCTTGCTTTGAAGTGACTCTGAACTGCACACCCTTTCTAGAGAAAAGCTTCACTACCATGTGCATCACTGCCGTCGGATATGCACTCATTGAGCCAATCATGAAGAACTGCTCGTTACGCCACCAATCTAGCCATTTGATCCCTGCCCACTTTATCTCAAACATACCAATTGTGTGGATCATGGCGATGATAGCGATGAGGTACACGACATACCTAGTGAATGGCCTCTGCACGAATATTTCCTCCGGGAGAAGCCACATCACTGGACAGAAGGCATACATTATGATAAAGAGTGACGTGATTGGGTAAATTGTGAAATTGATGTATGAGAGACGCTGCATCGAGCGGAGTCGATGGCCAGCGAACAATGGACTGTTGTAGGAGAAGAACATCTCTAGGGAGCCACCGGACCATCGCACAATTTGGTAGAGGCGTTCAGTTAGGTTGATTGGTGCAGTGCCACGGAACGCTTCACGTTCCATGGTACAATACATGGAGCACCACCCTTGCCCATGGATGCGAAATCCTGTTATTATGTCTTCAGTTGCTATGTTATATATGTAGCCAACACCATCACCCCAATCTGTCCCCTTATCATAGGAAGATGACACAACTGTCGTCATCTCAACAAAGAATGACTCATCTAGTGGTGGTGGTGTGGCAAAACGTTCTTGTTTTGTCGCTGCTAATATTGAGTTTAGGAAGGGTATCGAATTACCAAACTTGTTAGTGTCTACTATGATGTCATCAGGGCTCCAACAAGGCGGATCAATGCCATAGAGTGCAACGCGACGGAACATGCAACCAGTGCCGAGGTAAGTAGGCCCTTGGAGACCGTTGAGGCCATACATGGCGCCATCAAAGAAGACCCGATTGTGGTTGCCATACCTGTCCGTCGGGTCAACATTATCAAACCGTTGTGGGAATTGAACAAAGGCGGTGTTATCCCCTTCTCGTTGGTCTAGCATGAAGCACATAGCTGCACGCATGGCTTGTGAATTGTTGATATAGTGGTCACAGTCAAAGTTAATGATGAATGGTGCATTTGAGAGTAGAGCAGAGACACGTAGTAGTGCGTTCAGGGCACCCGCCTTTTTGTTGTGGTCATAGCATGGGCTCTTTTCACGAGACACATAAACAAGCATCGGTAGGCGCATATCAACGTCATCAAAGTTGAGCCCTAGTTGACTCTTACAACTCGGATGGTCTTGCACAATCTGTACAAACATGTCAATAGAAAATTAATCATAATGGCATCACTAGCTTACATCTACGTAAATGTTTGTAAATATTCCAAATTATAAAGTAATTTTCCCATGCCAGTTTTGATTATAAATTGCACGAATCATTTCAAAAGAGAAGGAAATGGTGAACCTTTATACCTCAACTATTCCGGCATGATGACCTTTTCGATGGTTTTTTGTTGGGTCAATCCATGTGCCTTTCCACTGTGTCCCATTAGCCATCCAAGTCGCTTTTGCATCCCCCTTTTTCGTTTTCATGGTATTATAAACATCAGATCTTTCACGAATAGTACTCCAAAGGTTGTCCAAGTACACCTTGAACTCCTCATACTCTTTACGAACATGCTTATAATCATTCATGAACTCCTCAAGTGATTTTCCTGCATACACTAACCCCTCTAGTTCAAAATAGCTTTCCGGAGCTCTTGGCTCAATTCGATGTTTCCGACAGAAGGGAACCCACAAAGTAGCAATCTTTGCGGTCTCAACCAACGCCTCGTAAAGGATTAGTTCTCCACTATCATCTGATAGGTAGCATGTGTACCTATCAACGTGGTAGTCAGCTGCAAGAATAGAGAGGACACAGTTCATGGTGTACAATATGGGTTCATCACTTGGATTGGCAGTGGTGACGAAAACGTCAATGCCTGGGAGTTTGGAGCTGCCATCTGGTAGGTCATAGTGTTGCCTAAGCGTGGCAAGGTCGGGTACCCTTTTGATGGGGTTGAACTTCGGGAGCTGGTAGGTTAGCCAAGATAAGCCAAACCACACGTCTCCGATGATGGATGTTACCCAAAACCACATGACGTCTGAATTATTGTTCTTGATGCGCCATGCGATGAATAAGGTGACGGCGATTAGCCGTATCACAATCAATGCCCTGTTTATCATAAGGGGGAGAATTCGATCAGTGGAAATGTAGATAAATGCATGTCTCAACTAAACATATATGTATTTCTACGTGTTATTTGTATCTATTTTTATGCACTTCCTTAATTCCCGACTCACCTTGATTCCTATGACTTATGGAGAGAGGGGGTTGGCCTCTTTGCACAATTTTTAAATGTGGCCACTATTTTCAAAAACGAACTTGCTATTTCTCAGCTGTTTGAGAATTTTTTTTTCTCAGTTGATCTAGTTGCACATCATCAAGCCCCGGAATTGTACAAAATAATCACTACTACACAATTCATTTAACGGGACGCCCCTGTACAGACGGTTTTTTGAAGCCGTCTGTACAAATAGTATCACAGACGGTTCTAAACGAAAACCGTCTGAGAAAATGAGTACAAACGGTTCCCAACAAGCGGGACGCTACAGTACAGACGGTTCCCTCTGTACAAATAACATAGACGGGTCCAAACTGGAACCGTCTGTACAAATCAAACAGTACAGACGGTTCTAAGTTTGGAATCGTCTGTACAAATCTATAAACAATACAGACGGTTGTAAACTGGAACCGTCTGTATAAATCGAACAGTACAGACGGTTCTAAGTTTGGAACAGTCTGTACAAATCTGTAAACAGTACAGACGGTTCTAAACTTGAAACCGTCTGTACAAATCGAACAGTACAGACAGTTCCAAACTGTAACCGTCTGTACAAATAGATGAAGCAAGGCTAGTTGATCTCTGCTGCCGCAGCAGCAAAAACTACAGATTTTCTTGCCGCGGCAGGAAAGTGGCAGTGTCGGGGAGGGAGTTTGACAGCTCCGATTGTCAAACGGTTTTCACGGCTGTGAGCGGAAGGCCAAACTCTACGCCTCCAGAAATTTTGAGCCAATTCCGAGAAAGTCGACGAAACGACTAGTGGAAATCCCGACCCAAGATCGAAGATTTTGAAAACGGCGCCCGGACGAAAGTGCTCAGCAGAAGCTGGGATCAAGGTGGAAAGTAAGTCCTCGATTCAAGCTAACGAGGGAAACAAGAATCACCCAATTCGGAGTCCGGGTGAAGGAGATATGCCCTCCGCAAGATCAAAAAAAGTAACGGAAAAACTTCCGGAACCAAAAAGTCCTACTTAGAAGCCGAATTTTGAGGGTCAACATGCATACAGGTGTATACACGTGTATTTTTTTCGATGCGCGTCGTCGTTAGCTTCGATTTGAGTGGTCGTGGACCGAAAACGAACGCGTATGAGAAAGTTATGACTGTTTTACTAAAACCTCTCAAACTAGAGTTGAATTTCGACTCAAACTAGCACTTGGAGCTACAGCACAGACGGCTCCAAGTTGAAACCGTCTGTACAAATAGCACAGATGGGTCCAAATTAGAGCCGTCTGTACAAATCGAACAGTACAGACGGTTCTCAGTTTGGAACCGTCTGTGCTATTTGTACAGACGGTTCTAAATTTAGAACCGTCTGTACTAGAAGCGTCCCGCTTAGTCGTAGGCATGAGTTAAGAAGAAAGTCGTTCCATATGTATCGCATACTCAGATTAGATTAGCTGGCAACTCCCCTTGGTGGACAACACGAGGTTGCGGGATCGAAACCCGCCGGAAGCATATTGTGCGATTTAATTCAAGCGGTTGGATGGGACTGCGCGGACGGCGGGATGAGACGCGGCTGAAGGATTAGGCACATGGCGTGAGGGGTTATATTTTTATTTTTATAACACGACATCACAGACGGGTGCTAATCGATTAGTACAGACGGTTCCAAACTAGGACCGTCTGTACAAACCTGATTTGTATAGATTGTTTCGTACAGATGGTTCGAAAAATCATCCCGCACGGGAGTTCCGAACCGTCTGTACAAATGATTTCTCTAGTAGTGAATTTGTGTAGTTTTAGTTCTAGAAATATACAACTATCCAGTTATACAACTTTAAACCTTATAATTTCTAAAATGTGCAATTATTAGATAAAAAATCGTCCAAAATTGTTAATTCAAAAATAATATTTTCTCGATCGATTTAGAAATAGACACTCCCGCCGCTTGTTTTGAAAAGCTGGCAAAAATAAGCAAAACAGATCTCACCTATACGGGTACAAGACGGCGTTCTTGACCTTCCTGTTCCGGAACAGCACCGGCCGTCTACCGCCACTCTCCAGGTCCGGCGCCGCCACCACGTCGTCCGGCTGGTCGACGTCCTCCCAGTACCTATCCTTGGCCTTCACGGCGCCCTTCTTCTTAGCGTCAGGATCGTCGCCGCCGTGACCATTCGCCACGACCACCGCTACCAGCCCTCCTGCGTGGACGCTGTCGCCGTTCACAAGCAGCGGCTGGCTGAGGGCGGTGGCATCGTCCTCGAGAACAGTGCCGGCGCCGGTCACCGGCGAAGACATGGCCTGCATGCATGCACACACAAAGGCGCGTCGCGCGTGTCAAGAGTGCAGGCAATTCATAGTAAAGTGCTGCACCATCATGCAAATGGTACGTACGTGAGGATAACGATGATGCTAGCTAGTTAGCTCGCTCGCTCGCTCCACGTAAGCCGGTACGGGAGGAGCCATTGAGAGAGACGACAGCTTTGTGCATCAGTGTGAGAGCAGACAGCTCTTTACAAGGCGCTACAACTGGAGGTCACGGGTGTGTGTATATATATGCACGCGCATGGAACACAAGTTTCAACCACGGCGAGCAGTGTAACATACCGGCCTGAGGTCCCTACGTCGAAAGAGAGAAGGAAAAAACCGTGACGTGCCGTAGTGAGCGTCAGTTAATCGCCGTTCTATGTGTCTCGACCTGCCGGTCGTGAGCAACGTGCGTGAATGTTGTGTTCCCGCGCGCGGGCATGGTGTGCCTACGCATACGAGCAAAACGAGGGGTGTGGACTGACGGCGAACACTGTGCTAGGAGCCAATCCGTCGTGAATAACGTGTGCGCCGTGTCGCCGTTTCGTTGGTCGTCCAGGTGCGCCCGCCTTGAACCTTGTTTCTCGTCTGTCCGTATGCGCAAGCGCAGACAGAGAGACACACCTCACAAGCAGCGAGTCACAGGCAGTGGACTAGACGCTACCTGAATGCATGAGGTGGGCCCCGGCGGTTATTCGATTCTGACAGCGCCCCGCACGTCGTTTTGTACAGCGGACACAGCCGCACTCCCCCTCTCCAATGAGACGCCGCCATCGTCCCGCTCTGCTCCGCCGTTTATATTGGCTATATTGCCGCCAGATCCGCCGTCTCCTCATATCTCATTCCTCGTGACGACCACGCCACCGACATCGGCGAAACCGCCATCCTCTGTCGCCTGTGGCAGCGCCTCCTCATCTGACCTCTCTGACGAGAGTAATCCCAGCCTCTCTCGCGAGGTCCATCATGGACATAGCTGCACGCGCATCTAACAAAACTAGGAGTTGTTCTTCCCTACAGGTGTAACACAACACAGCTGGCTTGTTTCCCCCTTCTCTTGTATTGATTGGATGCATTTGTGTCATTTTTACTCTTTAGCGTCAAGTGGAGTACAGTCACTCTAGTCAGTTAAAGAAAGGAACCATCTAACAGAACTGGGAGTTGTTCTTCCCTGCGGGTGTAACACAGCACGGCTGGCCTGTTTCCCCCTCCTCTTGTATTGATTGGATGCGTTTGTGTAATTTTTACTCTTTAGCATCAAGTGAAGTGCAGTCGCTCTAGTCAGTTAAAGAAAGGGACCATCTAATAGAATTGGGAGTTGTTCTTCCTTGTGGGTCTAACACAGCACGGCTGGCCCGTTTCCCCCTTCTCTTGTATTGATTGGATGTGTTTGTTATTTTTACTTTTTAGCATCAAGTGGAGTGCAGTCAATCTAGTCAGTTAAAGAAAGGACCGACTATTTCATAGTTGAGTCTTTGTGATTGACACAATCAATTTTTTTTATAAGTCGACTGAGTTACACAATCTTTCTTCAAAACAAAAGCCGAGTTGCACAATCATCAAGCGTACAGTTGCACAAAAACGTTTGTGTAACTTCCAGTTGCACATTTCTAATACCTAAAATTGCACACGGTCCCTAAAATATGCAACTACCTAATTAACAATTAGATTAAGAATCAACACTCAAGATCATCAACTTTGAAATCAATTGACTTAGAAATAGACGCTCCTTTTTTTACCCATCCTCATCTCAGGGCCAAGGATCTCCCCCCATAGCAACCATTGACATCCCTGCAAGGTGATTCGCTTGTTCTCCAACTTCCTACCACCTGCCTCACCAATGCCGATCAGGCCTCCAACGCAACCCCCACCCTAGTTCCTCCTTACACTCTCCCTCTCCTCCTCTCTCTCTCTCTCTCTCTCTCTCTCTCTCTGTGTGTGTGTGTGTGTGTCTTTCCCGTCTCTGGTAGCTCCCATCAAGGGGTTCCCCTTCTCTGTTGTCTCCTCTTTTACCACTGACATCGTCCCATCAGCCTTCGCTTCCAAACCGGTGGTGGTGGAGAATCCCAACACCTGAACCCCTAGGCCTAACCTCAAGCCCTGATCTCATTGACAGTGGCAGCGACGGCATGAATGGCCTTGACAAAGGAGGAAGACAACGACCTCACCAGACAAGAGGAAGAAGAAGAAAGAAGCAGGCGGGAAAATTTGGTAAGCACAAATTATTTTGTGATGAATTAGAAAATAGTCAATTACAAAATAGAAAATCCCTAAAGGAATTTGTTTCAGGAGGGCGAGCCAGTTAATTGATTGGGTGAAACCCAGGACAAGAGCCACAACAGTAAATTGAAGGGCATGACAGAAAGTAGCTAAATCCATAAATTGAAGTATGTAATGCAAGGAATGCAAACATGTACCCCTTCCTACTATAGGGATGCACAACATTCTGCCTTGTTTTTAACCCTTCCACGTCAATGAAATCCTATGATGAAAGGAGAAAATTAATGAGCAGAGAGAAGGGATGTCTGTCATCGCAAAGACCTCTCATGCCAAACAAGACATGGATAAGCGGCATTGGCAGCGGCATAGCTATTTGACATCCATCGCCCAGGAGATCAGTAGGACTGAGCAGGTGCATCACCACCATATTTGGATGGCGGCGCACATTGTCCGCCACATCACATTGGGAATGACAATGAAAATGTGTGTGGAAAAGGACGATGGCCAGCTCAATGACAATAGAGGGACTAGGTGATGGCGAGCAACCATGATACTGCATCTCGGCTGGGAACAATTAATGACAATATGTGTGGATGACTGGCTCAATGAAGACAGAGGGACTAGGCAATGGAGATCAACCGTGATAACCAAATCTGGCTCAACCTAGCCGTTCTGTTGACTAACGAGAAAACGCGAGGTGGAGACAAAGCTAATGACAATCAACTCGATGATGACACGGGAACATGGTTATGGCGATCGAGATAGCCAGATGTAGCATGCCGTATTTAGTTTGACCTAGCCCAGTTTAGGTGGACAAACAAGAAAGGGGAAGCCAAGACAAAATGTGATGATGATCGGCTCGACAAAGACACAAGGACTAGGTGATGGCAATCAAGACAACCTGATCTAGCCTATCGAATCATACATTGGCTGGCCTCTTGCTGAATTCAGTTGACCAACATGGATGAGAGGGGCGAAGAGAAAAAATGATAACAAGTGGATCGATGACGACACATGAACTTTGCGATCACGGTTGAGATAGCCGGATTTGACTTGCCAGATCTCGATGTGGGCTGCCAAATTTGATCAGCCAACTAGGAAAGGAAGAGGCAAAGAGAACATGATAATGGATAGTGTGGAGGCTATAATGACAGTGTTGGTGGAGGGTGCGAAACCAATTTTACACAATGATAAACAAGACAAGAATGTAAAAAAGAAACATAGTCAAAGATGAGCGATGATAACAAAGGCAAAAAAAGGACAGTATAGAAAACTGGATTTCCAACTCAATTTTTTATGTATTTCAGGAACTGTATACAAAATTTCCCTAGTCACACCTACACCTTGCTTACGCACTCACTCTAGACTACCACGTGTCACTCTCTCAAGCACATAAGTTGCATGAGCAGCCCGGTGCAACACAAGATAAGACCGGACCCGTATTCTTCCATGAACAGTGAGAGGCGCGTGATACACGAGGGGCAAACACTCACGCTGGGCACGGAGGACGTATCTAGGTGCTCCGGTACGGCTTGTGGTACCATCGATCGTGCTCGCAGGCCACGGAGAGCACGGCCAGAAATGTGAACTTTTCTGAAATATAGTCGAGTGGGTTGGCATAAGATACATCTATAATACTATCTAATTTTAATTTTAGTTTGATGTAAAAAGACAAATCCAGCTGATCCTTCCTGTGACATTTTCGGAATGTTTCATGATTTCTTTTGTTATGCTCTTGCGATTTGGGAGTATGGTAGCACCACAAATATGTTTCGCTTGGATAAAATGCCAGGACATGTGCAATATGATGATTCCGGCCGGTCTTCACTTGGTGGTTCAACTATGATATTTGAGGACGAGAGTGAGGAGACAGAAACAACACTTTTCTTGCGAATGAATGATTAAGAGAAGGCTAATACTCTAGAATTAAAGAATACCCCATGAGATAACATAATCTATTATATATTAAAAGTACATGACAGGTTAACTAGAAAAAAAAAGATATGCTAAAAGATCTTTAAAAAATATCTGGCATTTAATCCAGTGGATCCTTTTTTTGGTAGACCATAATCGATATATGTTTATTATTGTATCTCTAAATATATTAGAGTCGATAGATTACGGAATCACAACTGACGGAAAAAGGGACGGCCGGCCTTGGATGAATCCGTTCTAGTGCGGACGGGGCTGGTAGCAACGCAGGTGTCCCGGTGTGCTTCCGCTAATAACTACATGTGTGGTTTGCAGTCCTCGCCTACTCGGATGCCGACGATAAGATTCTTCTCAAGAAGAGAAGCCTGCAAATTGAGAAGCACATTTTTAATGCTTGGTGCAATCGAATGGGAATCCCCTTTGTTTGATACCTAGGGGATCTATCGTGATTAACGTCAGCTCGGTGCCGGGAGCTGCTATATATGTGCGCTACGGTGTCGTTCCTCGTTCCTAAAACACCGGGGAACACTTTAGCGTGTAAAAGGAGGCACTGGCCACTCGGAACAGATGGTGTGAGAAATAAGACTTCGTGTGTTTACAATTACTGGGAATCTGGGATGACTTTTGTTTCTCCCATCGTCTGTTCTGCAAATAACTACGAGGATGACTTTTATTTCTCCCGTCATCTGTTCTGCATACGGAGTAAAGCTTCGTGTGTTTTATTTGTTGAACCTAAATCGAGAAAATGTTTATGAGGACGGTTCATCCTAAAGATCTTACATGCTAACCCTTGCTCATTATGTCCAAATTAAAAGTAAGTTTACGCAAGGAATACAAACATGCATTTCCATTTCCACTAAGGACATGTACAACAAGAGGCATCTGCCTTCTCTTAGCCCCACGAGATAGACGAATCCAACGTGGAAGAAGGAACGGGGAGACATCGTAGCTGTTTGTCATCCATTGCTCAGGTGGTCTATGAAATTTTAAAATGGGATGGAATCTCCACATTACACTATGTGTCGGGAAAACATATGTTTGCTAACAAACTATCCGTCGGTAATTATACATTTTGTCAGCAAAGGCTTATCTGTCAGCATAGAAAACGTACATCGGCAAAGATCTATCTGTCGACAAAGGCACCTCTGTAGAGACATTCTTTTTATCTATCTCCACATATTGTCATTCATATTGTAAAGACACTTTCTTGCAGCACTTTGGAAGATCAAGACACTTTCTTATTGACACTTTGGAAGTTGCCTTAAATATAGGGGCACTATTTGAGGGATAAAGACATGGAATGTGCACTATTGAGGCATTTTTTGAGATATTTTGTAAATTGCCACAAAAAAATCATGTAGAGACATTTTTTTGAGTCACTTCATAAATCGACCTTACCAACATGTAGAGACACTATTGACGCACTTTTAATCCTATAGAGACTTTTTTTTTACATGTTAGAGATATGTTTCTATACTATTCATAATAATTACAATCCAAATATAAGCAAGTTGTCATGTGTCTTGAGTTCAAGGATTGACTCCCACATATTTTTAGAATATATAGTTTTTTCATTTGGCAAGATTGTGGAGACACTATATGGTGTCTTTAGAAAATGACCTATAGAATGTAAAGACATTTTAGTAGTGTCTCTTGGGCCGTAACGACACGGCACATAATGGCACTATTGAGGTAGTCTGAAAGATCCCTTTAGAATCACATAGAGACAAAAAAATATGTCTAGATTCTACAAGAAGAATGCCTTTACTTGATCATTTTGTTGTAGTGTTTGTCAGGAAAACCATGTACATACAGATATTTTTTCGACATATGGGGCCTTTGCCGACAAATAGAATGATGTTGGTCTAGGTTTCATGATGTAGTGATACACATCGATCACCATCATATTTGGATGGCGACACATGAGTCATCCTCGACATCACAAAAGGGAAAAAAAATGACAATGTGTTTGGGATACAAGGATGACTGACTCAGTGGCCACAGAGCACATATGTGATGGCGATCGATCGAGATAGTCAGATCTAGCTAGACCTAGCTGAATTCTGCGACTAATGAGAAAGTGGGAGGTAGAGAGAAAAACAATGATGAGTAGCTTGATGCTGACATAATGACTAGGTTATGGTGATCCAGATAGATGGGTCTAGTGTGTCATATCTGGCTAGGACTAGCCCAATTATGGGGAACAAACGAGAAAGATAGAGGTGGAGAGGAAATACGATAAGGACCGGCTCGATGATGACACAAGGACTTGGAGATGGCAATCAAGACAGTCTAATCTAGCCTACTGAATCATGCATCGGCCGGCCAAATCTTGCCATTCGGCTGGCTGAATCTTGCTGAAATTTGGCTGGGCAATGAGGATGAGGAGCCAAAGAGAAAAGCTGGCGGCAGTTGGCTCGATGATGACACATGGACTAGACGATTGCGATCGAAGGATTTGACTTGCTGGATGCCGACTGGCTGAATTCGACGAACCAACTAGCAAGGAGGCGGAGAGAAGACGAAAGCGGATAGTGGTTGCTATGACAGCTGTGTTGGCGGTGGATCTGAAACCAATTTCACATAGAAATAAAAAATGACGAGAATGTGAAAAGGAAATGTCGATGGCTACTCTACTGGACAATAAACTTGTGGCATTCTGGTTCGGAAACTCGGCTAAAAGGGGTGCTCGGGGAACCAACCGGACTCGAGTCTCACATGCGACTCCATCACTCGAATCAACACACAAACACGAAGGGGGAGAGAGGATTGCTAGGTGGGTGAATTGCTCTTATTCTCTTCTTGAATCCCCCTGAAGGGGAAGGGTGCCTCCCTACTTACAAGGGAGGATAACAGTGATGTATAGTTTACTACATTTCTAAACATAAGCAATCTAAGGTATTGCCTCAGGTTCATAAAACCGCAAGAAGTTCTTCGGTCATTTCCATATTACCCCTAGCGGAATACCCCACGGCATCTTGGCAAGACCCATCAGGAAGCTTTCTCAAGTGACTGACTCGATGCTCCGAGATCCTCCCCCAGGTGTCCATCTTGGGGTCCTCCTCGTGTGCTCTTCCCAGATATTCGTTCCTGGGTCCTCCCCCGGGTGCTTCTCCAAAGCACTCGTCCCGAGGTCCTCCCTCGCATACTCCTCTCGGGAATTCACCTCGGGGGTTCCTCCCCGAGTGCTTCTCCCAGGTACTAGTTCGGGCATCCTCCCCTAGATGGTAGTCTTGGGGTCATCCTTCACGTGCTCGTCCCGGATATTCGCCCCGGCGTCCTTTCCCGAGTGCTTCCCTCGGGCACTCGATCCCCATGAGGGAGAGAGCTGTGACACGAAGAGCCTAGTGGAGCATGTCCACCTGTTACCAGTACTAAGCGAACGTCAATCGTCGAACGAGCCAACAAGTGGCTTAGAAGAAGATCGAACAGTACCGGGATCACTGCATTTCCATCTCATTTTTTGATGTATTTCAGAAACTACAAAAAGTTTCCCTTTGAGTACGCACTCCTATATACGAGGCTCTCCCTTATCAGCCTCCTGGGGTTCACACCTTGCTTGTACATTCACGCTGGAGATCTCTCCTGTCACTCTCTCAGGCTTAGTTCATTACTTCCATGAGGGCAGCCTTGTGATTCTTCGCACGCAGCAGAAGACCCGTGGTTCCTCTGCTGCTTCTCTGTATTTTTCCATGGACTGTAACAGGCGTGCGTGACACACGAGGAGTGGCAAACATTCACGCTGGACACGAGATGCCAGGCCATGTACAATATGATTGGTGTCAAATTGGGCGTACAGCTATATTTTTGCTGATTTTGAAAGAGATGAGTAAGGAAAGAGAAAGCTTACTTTCTCACGAATAGATCGCTAAGAGAAAAATAATATGCTAGATTTAAATGATAAAAGAGATAAATATGATAAAAATAAAAAGAGACCAGAAGCTTCTCTATCGCTGTATTGCTATCTTTTGTGTTATCTATTGAGGATATGGAATACAACTCTAGCACTGTACGTTGTCCTCTTTGCTATTGTTTCTTACAACAAGCTGGAGAGGACAAAAGGTGAGGGAAATATAAAAATCCTATCCTTAGGGAGAGCTTATGGAGAGCTTATATATCAAAATAAGCCATAAGCTATTTCTAAGGCCTAGCTTATGATGGGCTGTGGGATTAAGCTCACCCCAATTCACGTTGGTAGCAAAAAGCCTCGAATTTGAGGCTTCCCGAGCTTCTCAGCCTCCCACTTACCCGCTTCTAGACTTTATCCTTAAAGTTCACAGTAATTATGAAAAAACTGCCACTCCGTATAAATATCAGAAAACCCTCAATTTTCTCCTCTCCTCTCCCCCAATCAGCCACCTTCCTTCCCTATCCCGACCCAGCCGGCCTCCCCCGCTGCCCTTCCCCACGCAGATCTCCTCGACGCCGCCCTCCTTCGCCACAATCTCCCCTGCGACACGCTCCCCCACGGCGGACTCCCTGCACCCCAAGCCGACCAAGCCCCCGCCAGACCGGCACTGCATCTTGGCCGTCATTCGGTAGCACGGCAACGTTGCCCAGTGTGAAGCTGAACCGGGCGTGGCCAGCCTCTTCCTCCCCGCCGCCTCCCTCCATCCCCACCTCCCCTGCCGTTCGAGCTCCTCCCCCGCCCGAGCTCCTCTCTCGCCGCCTCCCCGCTCAAGCTCTTCCCCCACTAGGTCCAACGCGTTGAAGATCCATGGCCGGTGTTGTGCGTTGAAGATCCGGCCATGGATGAATGATTTCTTCTCTGTTTAGTTGTAGAACATATATGTGATATATTATTGTTATTGCTGATGAGATAGTACTTGTAAAAAATTTCACGTGTATATGTAATTAATTTGTTTCCATTGGGAAGAAGAGAGGTTCTGCTTCATACTCATGTCAAGCACTTTCTTGTGTGTTTAGGGTATTTTAGACTTTACACTCAAATCTAGAAGCTATCCCTAAGGGGTGAGGTAAATATCATCGGCTTATTTCCACCGCAACTTATGAAAGGCTTATTTGGACAACTAGCTTATGCATAAGTCCAAGTTGTGCCCAAGGGGCCACAGGCCAGTCCAGAGGGGTAAATTATTGTAGATGTTGTCTCTAAAGATTGCCGCGGAGTAAGATAATCAAACTAATCTTCCTATGCTACACTTCAAGAATATGCGGCTAAATTTTATATGCACCTGTGACCATACGAACCCACTTGGGTTCATGTACACTTGTATAAATCAAAAAAATCTTTAAAAAGTACATATTTAAGTTAAACTTTGTGCAAAAATATAATCAATGTGCAGGGTATAGAAAAGATAAGTTTTTTTCTATTATTTGTATAGTGCACATATGATAATATTTTTATACCAATTTTTGCATGTACATGTACTTTAACATGTTCTAGTACTATAAAGTTTCTAGGATCTTTTTGAATTGTGCTTATCTACTATCTCCGTGACGGTTTCATATGGTCACATATACATTGGACAGTTCGACTTGGATAAAATCTACATTTGCAAAAGTAAGATACTCATTTTTTTTGTCCCTCGTTGCATTTAGTTTTGGTCTCTAAATTTCAAAAACAGACAAGTTTAAACCTTAACTTTTAATCCCAGACAGATTTGGTAGCTAACCCTAGTCAAAGCGCTCTGACTAATGATGTGGTGATAGTTTTGCACATGTGGCAACACAATCGGCACAAAAAAATTGAGAGATTTCAGAAAACTTAAAGAAAATCAAAATTTAAAATTTTTTTTGAAAGATATACTATTTTTAAAAACCTAAAAAATTGTAAAAAAATCAGAATATTCTAGAAAATTTATTTAAAACTTTGGGGTTTTAAAAAATTGGTTTTCTGGCTTTTTGATTATGAAAATTTCCATTTTTCATTGACTGTTTCCAAATTTTTTGATTTCTATAAATTGCCTAGTTTTTTCTTTTTTTTGTGTGAACTAGGTTGCCCAGGTGCAAAACCAACGCGAAGTCATCGGTCACTTTGGGTAGAATCAGGGACCAAATCTGCCTAGTATTGAAAGTTTAGGGTCAAATTTGTTTGATTTTAGAGTTTAGGGCCTAGAGTAAACTCAGTCAATAGTTGAAGGATAAAAAATGGACCTTTTTAGATTACGCAAAAACACGACAATTTGTGAACGGTAAAAACATAGCATGCTATAAAAAAATTATCTATTGAGATAACGGCAACTCTTCATTTATTAAATCAGCTCATTAATTACAAATGAAAATTTTATTGGAGGTGAGTAACAAAGACACACTTCTACAGACGGAACTCAGAGCCGTCTTAGATAGCTGCATCGTAGACGATTGGTTCATTCAAACTGTCTGTGATGACTTAACTTTTCTGTAGATGGTAGGGTCTTGCTAGGCAAGTCATCACAGACAAGTGCAGGCAGAACCGTCTGTGATGTGTAGAGTCATCACAGATGGTTGATTTTGCAACTGCCTGTGATGAGTCATCATAGACGAGTTAAGTTGATGAACTGTCTATGATGACTATCCCACTTATCTAATAGACAGATTTCAGATAGATCTATTAGGGTTTCTAAGATCTATTTTGCTGGTGGAGGCTGCTATGTTAGGGAGGCTCCAATTTATCGGGACCCTCGGAATGAAAAGAATCAATTTTGATCTGGATGCACATGCTCGAGCTTATTTCATGGTATTACAACACATTGTTGTGGGTGTCTCCATAGATCACTGACCACATAAATTTTCTATTCCAACCAAATCCGGCACAATCCGCAAAACAGGTCAAGATACAGCATAACTCGCAAATCAATCAATGGCTGAACGATCGAATCAACAGCAGCTCGTCAAATGATGAAATGCTTATATGGTTGGCAAGAAAACCAGTATACCTAGTCTTGACTTATCAAGAATACGAGATAAATGGGTACATATTTTATACAAATGCTCAAGATGCAAAAATCACATATCAAAATAGTGGTGTCTACATAGATGCTCTCAGTGGTGCTAGCTAGATGACACGTCCTACTATGTGTTCATAGAGAAGATCTGGGAGCTCGACTACCTAAAGTTCAAGATCCCCATACTTCAATGTCATTGGGTCCATCTTCCACAGGTGAGGGTCGACAAATACGGCGTGACTAGCGTGGACCTCAACGTGTTAGCTATAAAGACAAATAAGTCGTACTCGTAAAGCATGTTCACCAAGCCTTCTATATAATCGATCCAACAAATAATAAGCGTCATGTTGTAAGGAATGGAAAATGAGACAAATATAATATCATCCCTCATTTTGTATAGATACATATATAATGAAACCAAGCTACATAAGGAACCGGTCGGTTTCCTTGACCCAACTAGGATCACATATAGAGCCATCACCAACAATTCGGCATACGTTCTAGAATACATCACACAAACATTGGTGGCTCAAAAGAATAAGAAATACATCGTCTTTGCCTACAACCTGGAGTAATTGTTGCACTTATTGGTTAGTTCCAAACTTTAGAAGAATGAAATATGTTAAATGACCAAAAAAATGCCTTATCACTACTACGCAACATGCCTTTAGAGGCGGGTGAAAATGATCATTGGAGGCGGTTCGCCCAACCGACTGTGCGAGATGGTCTCTGATGACCCCTAAGTTCACAGTCGGTTGCTAAAAAACCGCCTGTGATGACTCAGTCATCAGAGTCGGGCCTTTAGGCCAACCGGCTGTGATGACTAAGTCATCAGAGTCGGTCCCTTATGCCAACCGGCTGTGATGACTAAGTCATCAGAGTCGGTCCCTTATGCCAATCGGCTGTGATGATTGTCATCAGAGTCGGGCTTTTATACCAACCGGCTATGATGGCTGTCATCAGAGTCGGGCCTTTATACCACCCGCCTCTGATGTCTGTGTCCAGAGGGCATGATTTCCCCGTATTTTGGGCTAGCCTTAGGTTTTGCTAGCCATGCCCTCTGAAAATTTGACAGATGCACATATATAATGACAGATTCATAGAATAGAGCAACTGACAGCCAATAATCACATCACAATAAAGCAAATAATCACATCACAGTTCACAACCAACAATCACAAGTTCTGAAATAATCGCAAGCTTTGAAATAATCACAAGTTCTGAAATAATCACAAAGTTCTGAAATTATCACAAGTTTTGAAACAAAGCTACTCTGCTACACCTCCACCATAGAAATCGCCTTGAGGGTTTAGGACTTGTGTTGATGAAGAATGCAAAAATCCCTCTAATTCGTGCTAGCAATGCTTGATTATCAAGTGGGCCTCCCTCATCTTCTACCTTCCAAATCTTCCGCAAACGACGGAGAGGAGAAATTATCTGACATGCAAATACATATATGAATATATATTGAAAAATAACGAACCTTGATATCTTGTTTCCTTGTGATGAAACTCATCACCTTCTCCATGTGGAGGCAAATGTAGAATCCATAAGTGTTAGTTCCTTTAACTTGTTGTCTGCACTGCAATTAGAAAGGAATGTATTGTTATATACATTGAAACGGTACTTAGCGGAGATGTGATATAATAACATATATATTACCGAAAAGTTAAATTTGTACGATAACTTGGATCCTTTGCCCTTCCCTCCCCGAGCATGGAATTCCAAGAATGCCTTGTCAAATATTTGCCTAATAGGCTTGAAGTCGCGAGTAGGATTTTTCGAAGAATCAAGGTATATCACCTTGTTACTTCTTGGTATGAGGACTACCAAAACCCAATGGAAGCTGCATATATAGATGTGTTGTCATGGGTATGACAAAATGTTGATTTGGTTTGGAAATAACCAAATAGCGGAACACATACCCAGGTTTGTATGAAAACATGAAGTATTCCTTTTCCTTCTGAGCCAACAACGCCTTTGTAACATACTGCAGCACGAATTCTTCATTGTCCCTAATGGCTTCGTCCGTGACCCTGCATGGGTCAAGGAAACCAACCGGTTCCTTGAGCATCTTGGCCTCGTTATACATGTATCTACAGAAATTATAGGATGATATTATAACTAGCATCTACATATGTAGATATTCCAATTATGATCCGAGTCAGCAGACTTACAATGTCCAGCATCTCAAGAGGGATTGCTCGAGGGTGTCGAGTCTTAGCAGATCAAATAAATCCTCGAAGTACACATAGAACACCCCATCGAGGTCTTGGTGCCACAAGTGCTGCTCTCGAAACTTGACCTTGAAGCTTCGTGGCCTGCTTCCAGTGTCTCCTCGAAGAATGTTGCTCTGTTCCATGTACCACTGGTGCAATCTCTGACATGCTGTTGACAAGGATTTAAACTCATGCTCGTTCACCATTGGCTTTCCGTTAACGAATTTCAGAGCCAACTGCATCTTCTTAGGAGATGGTGGACTGACACTCTTGACGCTTTTCCCACTCTTCGTGCTCTTGATGCTCGTGCTCTTGCTGGTCCTGCTTCTCTTTTGACCTTTTCCGTCCTTTTCTTCAGAAGGCTTTGCAATTACCATTTCTTGGTGAGTTGTTGCCACAATGTCATGCTCCTCTGGCGGTGGTGCTACTAACTCGATAACGTCAGGGATGTTCTCATGCACCATCTCCACTACAAGCTCCATGGGGGTTGGATTCTTCTCGCACACCTGTGATGCCGACTGCGATGAAGGCTGGTCCAATAGGACGACGTCCTTCTTCGGCCATTGGATCAAAGTGCCGACGGATTCTTGCAGGATGGTGATCTCATCAGGTACAGGCACGGGCACCGGTAGGAGCTTGAAACCATCAACAACAAAGTCCACCATAACCTTCAAGATGTTAGGGCGAAGGGGCACACAATGCACCATACTCCCCGGCTCTGAAGGATGTACCACCCCAAAAGCAGCATCAAGGAGATTGTCACCCATCACTCTGGCCATGAGCTTGCATCGAGTTGGTTCCTAGAAAATAGCGTGAAGATTTCGTAAGACATGTTCATAGTATAATTGAACATGCGACAACAAATAGGTGTATTGTTGTTACCGTGATACGCTCAACCGGTAATCCTTGGCTGCCTCCTTCATCTCCAACCAGACCACCGGATGCGCAGCTACTTCGACGGTTGCCGGGGCTCGTAGCTGCAGCAATAAGGGCGAACTGTGCCCTCAATTCTTCCTTGATAAGATCCACCTGCCTCGATACCTCCGCTCTTATACACTCCTCCATGGCAGCGTGGTCTATATATCTGTGTTGTTTGAGACTGCATCTGGCTCCTCCTAGCCCTCCTCCTGCGCTCGTATTCCTCCTCAGTCTCGGGGAATCCCTGGCGCCATGGAACAGCACTTCATATGCCTCGTGTGCGACCAAGGTGCTCGGGGTTTCCAGTGCAGTGGTGAGGATGTCGTGTGTCCGTGATGACACAACCACATCACCTTGGGAGGGCTGAGAACTCATTTCCACCTACAAGAAGAAATTCTGACTCAAGTACTATGAGTTTTACTAATTCTATTCTTTACGTTCATAAGGACTAAAGTGAGTGAGTTATACCATGCGTTGTGCGACTTCCTCATCTGCGGGATTCGGAAATCTTGTGGTGCCGCTTGAAGGGTCAGACTTGGCATGAGCTCTTAACCAGGGATGGGCCCGCCCTTGCAGGCCTGTAAATGGAGGGGTTACATTCTGCGCCCTTGCTAGTTGGTCCTCACACGCCCATTTCTCCTTTGCTTGTTCATATCCCCCTGTGCCGAGGTGATGCGGGTGCTTGTTTCTAGCCGACAATTCTCTCTGCTTTGTACTGAGACGGTCGAACTCAGGAGTGGACCTCATCTCAACAAATCTCCTATACACTTCTGGATCCAAGAAGCCGTACTGATTGAACGGACTCTGTCCCTTCCTTATAAATTTAGTTGTGAGCTCGCTCTTAAATCTCCTCCAAGCCTTCGAGATTTTCGTGAACGCGGCTCGTTCGATGCTTTTTTCAAATTCTGGAGGGAACTGGAACCACTCCTTTATCTCCGTCATCAATTGATTTTGCGTCTTAACGGTGACTAGCTTCCAGTTATCTATAAAGATGTCCACCTTCTCACGCCCGAGAATCCCGCAAAACGATCGGAATTTGGCAGCCACTTTGTCCGGCTTCTTCGTGGCCCCAAATCGCGTTGATATTTCAGTGATTACCATGCGTCGCGTGGGTCTTTGTGAAATTGTTCTAGGTTTCCTGATCTTCTTAAGTTTTTTGGGCGAAGAATGGGCAGGCGAAGAAGCAGGCGGCGGCGATGTAGAGGGCGATGAGTTTGAAGAAGATTATGTGTCCGACATCTTGTAAACTGAAGTTAAACCCTAATTCTAGGTACAAACCCAAAAGTAAATTATCCACATTCATAAATTATCTAGATTTAAGCAAATGCAAATTCATATAATGCAAGAATTACATGAATTAGAAGGGAGTCAAAATAGCATGGACATTAGTTAGCTTGCAAAACCAACAAGTATGCTTGCAGTATTTG
The DNA here is from genome assembly GCA_019208055.1 of Stipa capillata. Lineage (NCBI taxonomy): Eukaryota > Viridiplantae > Streptophyta > Magnoliopsida > Poales > Poaceae > Stipa > Stipa capillata. Next base: position 233,352 of record JAGXJF010000744.1, on the reverse strand, counting down.
TCTCTTATGAAGAGTTCTTAATAAGTATGCTTGTAGTATCCAATTTTGTTAACTGACACAGAAAAATGATATGAATTGAACTGTGTGAACTTAGAGGCAAAATCAATGAACTTATTCCTGACACAGATCAAGAATAGCATCAACTAATTCTCAGCACCACATTAAAATGAATATATAGCAATTGACAGAGAAAGAGATAGATGGAGGAGGAGGAGGAGGTGGAGGGGAGTGAGCCTTGTACCTTGTGTGCTGGACGGGGGAGGAGGTGGCGGCAGCGTCGGGGCGGCGTCGGGGTGGCCGGGGTGGCCGGGGCCGCGAGGTCGGGGTGGCCGGCGAGGCCGGGGCGGCGTCGGGGTGGTCGGGGTGGCCGGGGCCACGAGGTCGGGGCCGGGGCGGTCAGGTTAGGCAGGGCGGCGAGGTCAGGGCCGGGTCGGCGAGGTCGAGGTGGCCAAGGCGGTTGGGGTGGCCGGGGCGGCGAGGTCGGGGCCGGGGAGGATAGGGTGGCGCGGGAGGATGGGGCGGCGAATTCGAAGGGGCTGCGGTCAGAACTGGCGGGATTGAAAAAACCCTAAGTCCCCGATATTTAAAGCAACATCATCACAGTCGGTTTTGCGGAAAAGAACTGCCTCGGATGTGTTACATATCTGAGGCGGTTTGACAAAAACAACCGCCTCGAATGTGTAACTCATCAGAGGCGGTTTTATCTAACAACCGCCTCTGATGTTACATATCTGATGCGGTTTTCGACTAATAACCGCCTCTGGTGGGTCCTTTAGCCAGACATAACCTTCCTGTTTTTAGGGAAAAACATCAGTTTTCATACGATTGAAACAACAGTTCAAATATCATTCATCATTTACACAAAGTTTTCACAGAGATCATAAATCACACAACACATAGAAAGGATTCACATTACACAAGGATCACATACATTTCGATAACGGATTCGAAAATTGAAATGCAATCAATGTTCAAGTGCTCATTTCAGCACAATGCAAGCATACATAACCATTTGAACCTGCACCCACATCAGTAATCGTGCACTTGCATTTTTCTCTTGAAAATAAGACATTCATGATGATCATTGCGGATGTAGGTCTCATCATCATGACTTTGTGTTTCTTCGCGCGTTACTTGGTCCGAATTAGGGATATCGCCAAATCTGTTGTAGTCATCCTCATCGACTACTTCATCGACACAGACGATACTCCTCTTTCCACTCCTTACGACATGACGCTTCTTATTAGATGAATCGACTATGTAGAAGATTTGGTGAACATATTTTGCAAGCACAAATGGTTCAGTTGCATAAGCAACACGATCAAGGTCCATGGTAGTAACGTCATAATTGTCAACCTTCACATGGGAAAGATGCACCCAACGGCACCGAAATACGGAGATCTTGAACTTCACGTAGTCGAGCTCCCATATCTCTTCTATGAACCCATAGTATGGCCGTGCTTCATGGGCGACACCATCTACAGCATCTATACGGACACCACTATTCTGATATGACCTTTTCGCATGTTGAGCCTTCGTGTAAAATGTATACCCATTTATTTGGTACCCTTGATACGTCATGACTTGGTATGATGGTTTTCTTGACAACTAAGTAAGCATATCATCGATGGATGAGCTACCGGTGATTCGGTCGTGAAGCCATTGATTGAACCTCGAGTTATGTTGTATAGTGATCCATCTTTGAGATTTATTCGGATTCTGTTTCCGTACCAACTCAAAGTGCTCGGCGATGTAGAGAGATACCACATCCATGTGTTCCAACACAAGAAAGTGGGCATTCACAAGTGCATCCAGATCGGGATTGATTCGTTTTGCTCCGAGAGTACCGATTCCTTCTAGCCTCCCAGCATAGCATGATTCAGGTACGCCAATGGGTTTCACATTCGACATGTAGTCCAAACAAAACTCAACGACCTCTTTGGTTGCATAGCCTTCAACAATGCTCCCCTCTGGGCGGGATCGATTACGCACATAGGACTTCAAAATTCACATATATCTTTCGAACGGGTACATGCTTCGAAGAAAGACAGGGCCACACATCTTAATCTCTCTGACAAGATGAACCATGAGATGCGGCATGATATCAAAAAAATTCGGCGGGAAATACATCTCAAGATGACATAGAGTTACCACCAATCGTTGTTGCAAAGCATCTAGCCGAAGGGGGTCGATGACCTTTTGGGTTTTTGCTTGAAAGAACTGGCATAACATTATGATTGTCTCTCTAACCTTTGTGGGCAAAATGCCTCGAATAGCAACAGGGAGCATTTGTGTAATCAGAACATGACAATCATGAGACTTCATTCCAAGCAATTTCAAATCTTTCATCGACACAAATTTCTTTATGCTCACGGAGTAACCGAATGGAACTTTGATACCATGCAAGCACTTGCAAAGTTCGGTTCTCTCAGCCTTTGACAGGGTGTAACTTGCAAGTGGAAGGAATGTTCGACCTTTTTCAGATTTCTAGGGTGCTAAATCAAGTCTGATGCCCATATCGATCATGTCAAGCCTTGCGTTCACACCGTCCTTTGTTTTATTAGGGATGTTCAATAACAGACCAAGCAAGCTATCACATACATTCTTCTCTACATGCATGACGTCAATGCAGTGGCGAACTTCCAGGTGTTCCCAGTAAGGTAAATTCCAAAAAATCGACTTCTTTTTCCATATGCCCTTTCTCAATGGGATTCCTTTACCAAAAACTACGTCAACGTCCTTCACCATATCGTAGACCTCCTTTCCTGAATAAGGCTTTGGAGCCATACCCTCCTCTATTATGCCATCAAACTCCCTTTTGAGATTCCGGTATGGATGATTCCTTTGCAAATACCTACGGTGCCGCATGTACACTGTCTTGTGCGAGTGCTTGAGATACACACTTGCTGTATTTTTCGAGCATTGACCGCAAGCATTAGCTCCGTGAGTGGTTTGACCAGACAGGTTACCATAGGCAGGATAGTCATTTATGGTGCAAAACACGAGGCCGCATAAGGTAAAGTGTTCCCTTTTGTCGGCATCCCATACATCGTTAACCCATTCGTTCCATAGAGTCTGAAGATTTTCCATCAAGAGTGCTAGGTATACATCAATATTTTTTTCAGGTTACTTCTAGCCTTGGATTAGCATGGTCATCATGATGTACTTTCGCTTCATACAAAGCCAAGGAGGGAGGTTGTATATGCATATAGCCACCGGCCAGGTGCTATGTCGACAGGTCATGCTACCGAAGGGATTCATTCCGTCCGTACTCAACCCGAACCTTACATTTCGCGACTCGGCTCCAAAAGTTGGATACCTAGTGTCGATGTTTCGCCACTGGATTGAATCAGCGGGGTGTCTTAGCATGAAATCTTTCTTACGATCATCGGCATGCCATCTCATAAGCTTCGCGTGCTTTTTGTTTGTAAACAAACGCTTTAAACGCGGAATTATAGAAAGATACCACACTACCTTAGCCGGCGGTCCTTTCCTGTCTTCGACACCCTCTAATTCATCACCTTGAACATCGAGCTGCTTGTATCTGGATGTCTTGCATACTGGACATACATGTACGTTCGCATACTCTTTACGGAAGATGATACAGTCGTTCTTACAAGCATGGAGTTTTTCTATTTCCAAACCTAGAGGACAAAGAATCTTTTTTGCTCTGTATGTGCTCGTGGGCATCTCGTTTCCCTGTGGAAGTAAGTCTGCCTTGATTACTAGGAGAGATGTGAAACTTTTGTCGGACCAACCATTACTTGCCTTCAATTTGAATAGTTCAAGAATAGTTGATAATTTTGTGTATTTTGTCTTGCAACCCGAAAACAAAGGTTTCTCTGAATCCTCCATCAAGCCCAGGAATTGCTCGTATTGTCTCCCCTCTAGGTCATTTCCTTCTGCGTCACGCAACATTTCCTCCAATTCATTATCGGCCGGCTGCATATCTTCATCCTCCTTGCAATCGGACTCACCGTCGACATCATCTTCGTTGCTAGTCGCCTCATCTCCACCCGATATAATTATGTGCGCCTCGCCATGATTGGTCCACCGTGTATAACCACTTACAAAACCCCTACGAATCAAATGATCTTGTATCTGGGTTCTGTCCTTGAATATCTTCTCGTTCTTACAATCCTAGCACGGGCAACACATAAATTTGGCTCCCTTTGCCAACATATCGTCTCGTGCTACTAATAAGAAATCGTCTACACCATTAATGTACTCTTGGGTCACACGGTTCTCGGGATACATCCAACTTCGATTCATCTCGCACATACTGCTACACAATACATATGCAAGAGACTTATTAACCTACCACATGCTAAAAGATCCTAACTATATGATTAAATTTCACTTCATCATCTCTAAACAACTAAACCTAATTATCTCATCTAATCAAATGAAAGCAAAATAGGGAGAGAGGGGCAAGTAGTACTAACCTTCTTCAATGTCCAATGCAATTACTTCTCAGTATCAACTCTCCTTCCCTTCAAAATCGCCTCAAAATCGCCCCTACCCGAACCAACCGCCACCCAACAGAACAGATCAGGGAAACCCTAAAAGACTTCCCGAATCAACATGGTTATGAAGACGACATTTAAACCGACTGTGATAACCCTTAAGCATTCATCACAAGCGGTTCATCCCAGAACCGCCTGTGATATATGTTACATCTGAGACGGTTCGTTGACGAACCGCCTCAGATGACTCATTTAGTCGGGTTGTATATCAACCGATTGAGAGCTGCGTATACATCACAGACGGTTTCCTTTGTGAACCGCCTCACGGGTGCAGAAAAAAGCAGCAACACCTTCGTTTCCTCAAGAACGGACAAACAAGAGTAGTTCACGCGTCTCCATCGGCGTGAAGTGCACTGGCGGCTAGCGAGATGGAGTAATTAAACGGTACGATACTTGCATCGGATCGACGTGCTACGACGCACTAAGTAAATTACTAATTAAAGTATGAAACCATGCACCTTCCAGTGTCTTGTGCTATCACGTAGGGTCGTAGGGATGGTGCCATCGACTGATGAGCTCTCCTCTGTGCTCTGTGCCAAGATTCCGAACCATCTAGCTGTGGCATTATTGGCCGGTGCGTACGTGGACCTCGTTCTTTTCAATGGAGCCCTCAACGGAATCGGAATCCCCCTGTAAGATCCTTGGAGCTCTTGTCCATTAGCATCGCCAGCGACCGGCGTGCTTGCGCCAAAACCGCCGTGCATATAACGCCGAGAGAGTGTCGCCTTCGCCAGCGTGCGGTCTCTTGCCAACCCAACTGGTGGCTGATACTTCCGCTCCTGAGAACATGTCAAACGAGGACCACGAGGACACTATTTGCGGTGCTCGTCTGCCATGGGGCGCTATCGGGCTTCGGCTCAACTGCCTTGTCCCCTTGCCTCCCTCCATTCCCAGCCTCTCTGTGCATGGTCCCCCGCGCCGGGCTGCTCCCGCCACTGCATGCGAAGTGCAGTATTTTGTTTGAGCCCGAGTTTATTGTATTGGTGCATCAAAAGTTTGGTGAAGGTTTGCTGGCTCATGATTTGACCAATAATGTTGACAAAAAAAATACACTAGAGTGGCTAGAGACGCATGGACATGTCAAAATTTTGACAAAGCATTCAAACAAGGGCCAAAGTGTTGTGCATGATAAAATTTTGATAGGGTACATCTTGACACCAACTACACATACTTATAGCCGCTCCGCTGTAACCGTCCTCTTTACCTCAAAGTCCACGGCCTAAAAGCATCGAGAGGTCTATGTATATTCCACGCAAAAATAAGACGCGGACGAAAGGCTCTGTAGTTCACCTCTCTTCTAGAAGAAAATAAAAAAGTTTATTTGCAACAATTAGAAAATATCCAGAAAGTCACGTGAAGTACATGAGATGGTAATACTAGCCAACCTAGAACGTTACTGTACTTGTCAAACGATGACCCTTCATAGCAGCTCTCCTCCACCAATACATCTTGCAGGCACTATCAAATCCACTATCTCTATCCCCTTATGCATTGCCCTTCTTCCCGACCTCTCATGTCCATCGGCCCCCTTACACCTTCTCATCCCACACCCATCACAACTCAGACGTAGCGGCTAGCACTAGGCTGGTCTGCCAGTGCATGTAGCCGATGGTGTCCCCCCTGCTCCACTGCCTCTTCCTTTTCTTCGACACGCCACCGGCCTCTATCTATCTCACGCTATGTTTTTTTTTGAAGAAAATGGTAGGAGCTTTACCTTTCTTATAGATGAAAAGAGCGAACAATAAAGTTATATACAAAAACACCAGCTAAAAAAATGGCCTGAGAATGCGATAGGTTGTTACACTATGCCCGGGATAATGCTCTCTCCGCCACGATTAAGACTTGTGCTAAAACGTCGGAGCGCCAAAAATCTTGATTGGATGTCTTCGATTGTGCGAGCAGCAACCTCCTCGACTGAACTGAATCGATGCTGGAAGGTACGGGCGTTCCGTTCCTTCCACAGATTCCAGAGTCCATATACCAGAATGCCGTAGAGTTTCGGCCTGTCCTTTTGGTTAAGGTGAGAGCCACGGGAGAGCCACCATGCCTGCAGTGTCTCATCCGTTCCCTCAAGAAACACAAGAGGTCGAAGATCATTTAAAATCGCTACTCTTTTCCATACCTGTCTAGCAAAGGAACATCTAAGGGATATATGGAACGCTGTTTCTGCATTATTCCCGCAGAGGGTGCATATTGTACCATTCGGCCATCCTCTGTCTTGTAGTCTGTCCGCCATCATAATCCTGTTTTGTAGCGTCAACCATGCATGAATTTTGCACTTGTTCTCCACCTATGCCGTCCAGATGTCACTGCACTGTAACTTAGGGAGCGACCCCTCAAACAGCATGCTGTAGGTTGACGAGGCTGAGTATTGCTTCATGGTCGTCCATTTCCAGATAATCTTGTCTTCCTATTGTAGGTTTCTTGGTGTTTGGGCAATCAGATTCCAAAGTTGGATGAACTGCAGCACTTGCTCTTGTGTGTTGATTCGTCGCAGTGATTTGAGCCATCTATTCTCCTGTAGTTCGAACTCTACCGTTCTGTTCTTCCTTTTGATAATCGCAAAGAGAGCAGGCATGTGTTCCTTCGGTGCAATTCCTCCCAGCCATCTGGAGGTCCAGAATTTCACTTTGTCGCCTCTTCCGACTGTGATTGTCGTTGAGGCGTTGAAAAGGGATCTGTCCCTATTATCACAAGGAGTTTGTTGTCCAAGCCATGGTTTTGGCGTGGAGTTCCATTCAGCCCAGAGCCATCTAAGTCGCAGTGCCGAGCCAAATTTTTCAATGTCCTTTAGGCCTAGCCCTCCCTTATTCTTTGGTCTACAAACTTGCCTCCAGCTTACCAGACAGTGTCCTCCTGAGCATTCCTCATCTCCCCTCCAAAAGAATCCCACGCTATGTAATTAAACATGCACTTTCATTGTTAATTTACGGCCTAGCATAGTCCAGCGTGGAGTACCCTCTCACCAAGATATGTGGTACCCCCTCCAGTCAGAAATGTAAGTAGTTTTAAAATATCACGAAGACTGTATCAATGTCTAAAACTGCTTAGGACCTCTTTGATTTAAAAGAATTTCATATGAATTTTGGAGGACTCTATTCCCTAGGAATTTTTTCTACAGAGTTAGTTCAATTTGTACGATTAAAAATCATAGAAATTTTTTCTATAGACTATTGTGCATGCAGTTCCTAAGGAAAATTTTCATTGAGTCCAATCTCTTAAAAAATTTCATTTGTTTCTATGAAAACTACATGCACCAAATCCCTAAAGAAATTTTTTGTGTCTCCTACGGTGCAATCGTACAACTTCTAGTACTTATTCATGTGTTTTCAATTCCTGTGGGATACAACGTGTCATGACATCTAGTTCTCATATTTTCTTATTCCTGCGTTTTGAGAATCCTGCCAACCAGAGGGAGTATGCATGTGAGCCCTACTGCCAGGGACGGAGTTTCTTTGGGCCGAGGTGGGCCTTGACCCTCCAACATTTGTGGAAACTCACATTGGTTACTAGTTGCATTTAGGTTAGATTAGTGAGCAAGCTTGAAAAATGGCCCCACCTTAACTGCTTAACTCAAACATGTGATGAGGCGTGTAGGGACAGAGCCAGGAATTGAACATGAGTGGGAGGGGCGAACTTAAAAAGGGATATGTTGACTAAAAGGAACGTATACTTGATTTTGATGTCTTTTTTTTCGTGCCTGCCTTAATTGAGCGGTTGTGGAAAGGTAGTATAATCACCGGTTTTTTTTCACATACCAAAAGATCAAATATAATCTGATGGTATACATCACGTACATATGAGCGAAAAATATACTCCACCTAGTCTATTTTATAAAGCATATCTTCCTAACGATGTTTGAAAATATAAGACATCACATATGAATATGTTTGAAAATATGTCTAATATTTCATTTTATAAGTCATATTAGCTTCCTAGCTATGTTTAGAAATATAGGACATCATGTGCCGAAATATTATATCTAAATATGTTATATAGATATACACCGACATTTGGTGCATTAGTTTGTTTCTTTCTATCTCATCGGCGCGTACTATTTTCATATATGGTCGCACATAGAACAAGCAAATAAAGGTGCCAAAAAATATCGTAAACACAAGAGAAACATAAACGAGACTCCAAATACGGCTGCCTTTTTTATCGTCCCAGTACATAATTAAACAGCATCCATTGATGTGAGCACTGAGACTCCAAAAACGGCTGCCTTTTTTTATCGTCCCAGTACATAATTAAACAGCATCCATTGATGTGAGCACTGACAACTCGTCTCATACACAACTGCTACCCCTACAGCCACTAATCTACCGCTTCTTTTCCTCATTAACTAGTCACTTCCATTAATTCATTGCCATGGATCGATCACATTCCCTACTAGCACTAGCACGCACACAACCATAGGAGGGGGGTGTGAGAGCGGGGGAGACATGGTCTGGCATTGTTTTGTTGCCAACTAGTGGTCGGTCAGAGGGAGAGGGAGGATAATTCCAGAGGTTCGCAATTCGCAATTCGCAAGACAGCATTTCTCACTGGCTCATAATATGCCACTGGCACATTTCAGTACATATCCTAATAAGCAAGACATGCATCATGCATACATGCTTGCGTCCGATGGATGCTGCCCGCAACACACTTCGCGGGCGACGAGAAACGGGACCTTCTGTAGAATTTTTTTAAAATATTATTTTTTTCGTAAATCGCAGGAGTACAACACCGATTGGAGAAATTTCAAAAATAGAGACCCATCGGCACAGCAAATGCCGAAAGGCTCAAATCGACACTCCAATTGCCGAAAAGAGGCAAGTCGGCAGCCCAGCGACCGACAAAGTGCAACTCGGCAGCCCAGCAACCGATAGGGGCAACTGATTTTGGCGCCAAAGGACTAGTCGGCGTTCCAGATGCCGACTAGACGCAAGTCGGCGCGCCAGATGCTGACTAGGGGCTTGTCGGCAAACCATATGCCGATTAGGGGCAAGTCGGCAATCCAGCTGCCGACAAGCCCTAGTCGGCTAGCCAGCTGCCGACCTGCCCCCAGCTTGCCTATTTAGCCTCCCTGGACCTCTCTCTCTGCCTCCCACCCACCGACGAACATAATAGATTAACTACGTGGATAGAGAGGAGAGGAGAGGGGTTTTAGAGGCGAGTTGGAAGAGCGATTTCGGCGAGGGGCTGAAGTGAGGTAAACATTTGTGGACTTTTTTTTGAGTTGTTGGATTTACTAACCACGCCCATACTGCAAAATGGTAGGAATGACTTCATCTGGTTCAGATGACATGCCGAAGGAGAAGTTTCCTGCCGATGTGCCGAAGAGAGTCGAGGTTCCCCTCTATTGGTGCCAAGATCCGTGCAAACTAATGGTGTCAAGAGAGATGTCGTACACCTTCAGAAGAAGGTTTTTTATGTGCACTAACTACGATGAAGAGCCAGCGAATGTTGCCGTGCGCACACAGTTTCGAAGGGTTAAAACACGCATTGCACCCAATAGTTCTTGCTTCCACCCGCTCGTAACACTGCAATACAATGCTAACATTCATTTGCTCGCAGTCTCCACCCACTATATGTGACTACATACAGTGGCTGGACAATACCCAATCGAAAGAGGATGAAGAACAACTGATGCATGAGGTCTATTTTAGGCGAGATTACACTCTGCAACGCATGCATGAGGCGGAGGAGGCGGAGAAGCGAAAGCGTTGGCAGGAGGAGCAACGCAAGGAAAAGATGGAGGCAGAACGTCGAGCTGCGAAAGCACGTGAGGCTGAAAGGGCGAGGAAGCGTGAGATCACGCGTCGCGCGAAGGAAGAAGGAGAGGAAGCTCACGCTCGTCGTATGAGGAAGGGAAAATATCCTAAAGGCCCTGAGTAAGTTGTCCTATGTTCTATTTCTTAGTTGTTCGATTATTAGGTTGTTCGGTTCTATGGCTGTATCAAGCGAATGTTATCGTACTATCTACCCAATGTGTACTGATGACAATGTATCGTACTCGTAGTCTAGATTTCGATGAAATAAACTAAGTGTTCCATGGAAAAGTAGTACAACTAAGATAGATAAAATCCAAAAGGATGCGGTCATAACTAATCGAAACAAAAAGTCCTACTAGTCTCCCTGGGCAGGTCCTCCTGGGTCTCCCTATCCACGTCCTCGACGCGGCCCCCTCCGCGGCTTCTTGCGGAAGTCCAAGTACGTTAACTGTCCCGGCGGAACAACCGTACGACGGCCTTTACGGCGCAAGGGCTCATCAGGTTGAGGAGCGGTAGACTGGGTGTCTTGCGTGGGTGGTGGTGGTGAAGACGGGGTAGGATACCCCCCTCCCAACGCGGAACTATCAGCGGGGTCGAACTGAGTGCTCATACCGAGACGGGCTGTCCGAACCTCCTCCTCCCTGTGACATGGGAACAAAACTTGTGGGAGACAATAGGTCCTGATTGTGTGAAAAAATGTTGCATATTTCTTCGAAGCAGGAAAAGATTACGTACCAGGTGTGGGAATCATGGACGGCATCTGCGTAGGTGTGCGCTGGGAGCTCGATGGCATGTCCCAGGGAAACAGCTGACTGACCTCCTGCTGCGGCGCCTGCCAGGACGACCCACGGCCTGTGAAGGACCTGGGGAAGTAGGCTGCATCGCGGACGTCCTTCCGGGGAGGTTTGCTCCACGTCCTCTCTACGGGTCGACCACATCTGATGTCCGTGTGCAGGAAAGAGCGCAGAGCAAACTATGGCAGAGCTCCTCTGCACGAGACCACGCAGTAGAGTCCTCTCTAGTCCTCGATTTCGCTAGTTCGGTCGTGATGTGGTCGTGAAGCTCATGTGCCACCTTAGTCTGCACGTACATAAGTTGTTGTTAGAAATGGAAAGAGTGTATAACACATATTTTCAAACAATTAGTAGAACGTACCGCATTGGCTCTCAAACGTGCACTGTCCAGTGGGTACAAATTTGTGGTCCGTGCCAGCTGGATCTCCTCACGCTCCATGCGTGGTGTTTACAGCGTAATTTGGCTTGAGATTTATCCAGTTGGCCAAATTAGTATTGCGGTTGGGAGTTGAAATAATGGACTAACAAGCTGTGGCTTTAGCGTTAAACTTTTTATACAGGCTTGACTATTGCAGCATCCCGAACAGAACCTCCTGACACCGAGCACCAGCGCGCCCGCATCCCCGAGTACTGGTGTTCCCAAGTACCCGCGACCCCGAGTACTCGCAGCCCGAGTACCCATGTTTCCGAGTACTCATGTTCCCGAGCACTGAGTGGATCAACTCGGGAACCCGAATGATTTCCTCGAGTACCAGGACATCATCCGGATCGACTTGGGACCCGAGTAGCCCGTGTCCCCAAGTACTAAGGTACTCGCAGAGGTCCCCGAGACCCGCATAGATCATTTTGACCTTGAGTACTGGAAACAGGTCGCGGCGCTACTGAGTTGATGGGTTGATACATCAAGTCAACCGCATCCAAGTCTGCTCCCGACGATAGAATCTTCGACTTGGAAATATCAGAAGACTTCAACTTGGGAAACAAGGAGCCACAGAGAATCACAAAGGAAAGTTAATCACGGATTCGGGAAGGCACTCGTAAACAAGGAGTCCTGGTTCAAAGGTGGTTACGGTTTATATGTACATTAGGTTCAGGATCCTTTAAATAAGGAAAGATTGCATATCTGTATTCAGTTAGGATTAGGAGTCCTGATCTCCTACGGGAAGACCAGCCGCCCTATAAATATGTAAAGGGTGATGGCCGATTGAGGGATCCAACAATCGACAAAAAATCAATCTATTCCTTTACCTTTTACCCTTTTGTTCTAGTTTAGATCTTTATCGTTTTGCACTGAAAAACGATTGGTTCTTCTCCACGAAAGTGAGAAGATCTTTGCTGTTTTGCCTGGAAAATAGTCGTCCGTCGCCACGAAAGTGTGATAGTTACCTTTTGCTGCTTTGCTTGAAAAGTAGTTGTTCGCCGCACACAAAAGTGCGACAGACAAACACAGTTGGCGACTCCGTTTACCTAGGTGTTCCGCGGATCCAATTTTCGCGCGAACACAATTGGCGACTCCGCTGGGGAAAGAAGAAGACTCCACAATGAATACCGACTCCCAAGATGGAAGCATCGTCAACATCGACAATATCATCGCTGTTACGCTCGACGATCTATCCGAAGATGAACGGCGAGAAGTCGAGCGCCAACTCGAAGAGGAGCAGGCGGAAAGACTCCGGCAAAATTGGCCGGCTACCAGAAGACAAGGAACTGTGTCGTCAAAAAGGCAATCGTGCCGAGTCCTTCCTCCGCGCTCAGAACCGAGGTGAGTAAACCGACTTGTTCTGAAGATATTGCTCATCTAATTGACGTGTCGGTAGCTAGCAAGTATTCCTCTGATCTGAGTAATACGGCACAAACGCTCGCCCAATCGGTAAGCAGCCGATTAGAGAATTTCAAAGAGGAATTCCACAAAGAGTTGGAGAGTAGTTTATCGCATCAGGTTCGGTCAATAGTACTACAAGTTAATGATGAGCATCGGGACAAAAGACCAACGTTGCCTGATATTACCCGACCCAATAGCCTGATGAACGCCACTCCCATAATCGCTCCATCTATCATCTCGACTTCGGTTCCTCAAGGGCTTATGGATAATAACCGAAGTCTTGATGTCAGTACAAACTCCCCACAACCATATTATCAGACAGTGGCATATGGTGCACCATCTGTGCCACCTCTCGGTACCGGGTTCCCTCGTGGGCCGGTACCAGATTCATATTTTGACGTGTCTCCACAGCAAGTCCAACCTTCGGTGCCAAAGCCGACTTCGGTGCCTCTGGCCAATGAGAGTTTTAAAGACCAGCTCGCTCGGATATTAAAAGAATTCGGTTTAGAGCCTAAGGGCACGATACGTGCCTATCACAAGCCGTACCCTGAATACTTTGATTCGACACCGTACCCCCGCGGGTTCAAGATTCCAGATTTTGTTAAATTCACAGGGGAAGATGGTCGGACCACTCTCGAGCACATAGGCCAATTTTTAGCGCAGTGCAGTGAAGTTGGCACATCAGATATATTTAGGGTGAAATCATTCCCTTTATCCTTGTCCGGAACAGCATTTACTTGGTTCACGTCGCTTGCTCCTGTATCCATTTTCTCGTGGGCACAGTTGGAGCAGAAGTTTCACGAGTACTTCTACAGCGGTGAGACCGAGCTTAGGCTCTCAGATTTGACTATGGTTAAGCAAAAGTACAATGAACCGGTTTATGATTATATCAAAAGGTTTAGGGGAGTTAAGAATCGGTGCTTTAGTTTGACCATAGCCAAGAAAGATCTGGCCGACCTTGCTTTTTCAGGGTTACTTGCTCATATTAGAGATAGGCTAGAAGGGCATGAGTTTGCAGATATTAATCAAGTCCTGCAGAGAGCATTAGCACAAGAAAACCGTGCTAAGGAGGTTAAACAATATAGCCGGTTTGGAGATAATAAGAACAAGAGTAAAGAGAAACCTGCGGTTAATGCGGTAGCACATGACGATGACTCGGCTAGTGATGACGATGTCGATATATGCGTAGCCGAGTGGGTTCAGGCACCCAAGTCGAAACCATTTGCATGTTCTACTTTAAAACCTACACCTACTCAGAAAGAGGAGATTAAGTATACCTTTGATGTTAGTAAATGTGATAGGATTTTTGACATGCTCCTGCAAGCAAATCTGATCAGAGTAAGGGAAGGACATGTATGTCCATCGGCAGACGACTTGGGCAAAAGAGCTTATTGCAAGTGGCATAACTCCTTTTCTCATGCCACTAATGACTGCAACATGTTTCGTCGATAGGTGCAATCGGCCATCAATGACGGACGATTAACATTTGCTCAGAGTACCAAGATGAAACTCGATAGCGATCCTTTTCCGATCAATGTGATCGACTTGGAGAAGAAGAAGGTGCTAATTCGGTCAAACCAGGCCGAGTCGACAAAAGGGAAAAATGTCATCATTGACGATGATGCTGCTCCAAGGATGATCAAACCAAAAAATCCGGAAGTCCGGATCTGGAAGGTCAACCAAGGAAAGGGGCAAGTCACAAAACCAAAGCCGACAGTGAAACAACTGCTGGGCAAATACACTTCGCGCGCTTCCAACAGTGTGTTCACTCGGTTCAGAAACGCTAAGCGTCCCAGGTCACCTCCATGACCAGGGTTCGGTGCTCCCGAGTACTGGCAAGAAGGCCCATATGTCCCGCCACCATACTTCGCGACAGGCCCGGCTTATTGGGGGTGTGCGCCTCCTTTCTGTCTGCAGTTCCCTCCATGGGGTTTCAATCATTGGGCCCCACATCCCGTTGGACCAATCGGCATTGCCCAGCCGAGTTGGATCCCGTCAAGGCCCGAGTTCAGGGAACACCCACAGGGGAAGAGGACTCGGTTTAACCTAAGAGCCGGGTCACTGAGTGAGATTGCCAATCGTCATAAGGAACTCGGCGTACAGAGGTACTCGGCGGCATCCGGAGGGACCCCAAGAGACAACTCATCGGTCAAGCATGTTTGGGTGCCGGTCAAGCGTGACGAGTCCAAATCTGGCAGCACCACAGCGGCCCGGCTCGTGCTCGATTCGGACGGAGCAGGTGTTACCCGAGTTCCAGAGGCGAATCGACACCAACGATCCGCTGCGTCAATCAACTTGTAGAGCAACTCGGCGTCACCAACGGGAACCCGGCGGATACAGCTCGGCACGATAGACAACTCGGACAGGCCAGAGTCCAGCGGCGTAGCTAAACCTGGCATGCGGAGAAATGAACTCGATAAGTCGGTGTCGAAGAACCAAGTCAGCAACATCAAGTCGGTTGAGCCAGAACAAAGCCGAAGCCTCAATGGTGCCCTACAGGACTCACGCATACTCAGAAGCGGAGGGTACAGCGATTGCGAGTACTCGAACTCAGAGAGGAGTTGGTCGAGAAGGAGCGCGACGAGTGGTTCAACCGAGCAAGGCCGATGACACCGGCAAAGACGACTTGGAAGGAGAAAGCACATAGCGAAGGAAGAAGTCGATGCTGCTAGTGGCGATGTCAGGGAAATGTCCGCCGACATGGACGTCAATATGGTGTTCGAGTTGCCCATGGATTTTCGTGCATCCCGAGTTGGAAATCGTCAGAACTCGTACTTGGTCCAAAAAATGCTACGTTTGAGAAGCTAGAGAAACCCAGGACAGCACTGAAGCCTCTGTTCATCAAGGGCCACATCGACGGGAAACCAGTCGGCCGTATGCTCGTTGACGGCGGTGCTGGAGTTAACATTATGCCCCTTGTCGGTTTTCTCCAAGTTAGGCCGAAAGGAGTCGAGTTGATGAAGACCAACATGGGACTCAGCGGGTTCTCAGGGGAATTATCCGAAGCCAGAGGCATACTGTCTGTAGAGCTTACAGTCGGGAGCAAAACCTTGCCGACTGCTTTTTTCGTCGTCGACGTCAAAGGCCGATACAACGTGCTTTTGGGACGCGACTGGATCCATGCCAATTGTTGCATCCCCTCTACCCTACATCAATGTTTAATCTAGTGGGTGGATGAGGATGTCGAAGTTATCAAGGCAGACAACTCGGCGTGCATTGCTCTTGCTGAGACAACGGTGGATTGGCAACATGGCGATATGAAGTGCTTGTCGGGTAGGAACTTAGCAGACTATGACTACATCAGTATCGGTAGGGATGGTTTTGTACTGATACAGGCACAGCCGGCTTGTATAGCTCGGCTTAACGATTTATCTTTGTAAAATGAACAAAGAAGATAGCATTAAGTGGCTGAAAAGCACACTGAAGAGTATCGTTCCGGAAAGAACGATATGCATGAAACCATTGAGGACCTTGATGATATGGAGAAACTCGGACCAGGATTCTCGTCGAGCCGACCCGCTTGAGGAAGTCGACATTGGTGACGGAAGCATTCCTTGACCTACGTTCGTCGATGCCAATATGGAAGTCGGTCATAAGAACGAGGTATGCGCGCTACTTAAAGAGTTTGTAGACTGCTTTGCTTGGAATTACACTAAAATGCCCGGGTTGAGTAGAAGTCTAGTCGAGCACAGATTACCCATTAAGTCGGGGTTCAGGCCACACAAGCAACCATCTAGGCGTTTCAACCCTAATCTGTATGATTGTATCAAAAAGGAAGTCGATCGGTTGGTAAAAGCCGGGTTTATTCGGCCGTGTAGGTATGCCGAGTGGATCTCAAATATTGTGCCGGTCGAGAAGAAGAACACTGGAAAAATTAGAGTATGCATAGACTTTAGAGATCTGAACAAGGCTACCCCCAAAGACGAGTATCCCATGCCAATAGCCGACATGCTAATAAATGATGCTTCCGGGCACAAAGTGATTAGCTTCTTAGACGGCAATGCCGGGTACAATCAAATTTTTATGGCCAAAGAGGACATGTTTAAGACTGCCTTTCACTGCCCTGGTTTCGTCGGGTTGTTTGAATGGGTTGTCATGACATTCGGGTTGAAGAACGCCGGCGCCACATATCAGCGTGCCATGAACTTGATTTTCCATGATCTCCTGGGTATTGTGTTGGAAGTCTACATTGATGATGTTGTCGTCAAGTCGGATGGCTTTGATCACCATTTAGCCGACTTGCGATTAGCCTTTGAAAGAATGCGCCAGTATGGGTTGAAAGATGAACCAGCTCAAATGTGCTTTTGGGATGTCGGCTGGCAAGTTCTTAGGGTTCATAATTCATGAACATGGTATAGAGAGTGACCCTAAGAAGATAGAAGCCATCAGGAAGTTAGAAGAATCCACATGCAAAAGGGATGTGCAGAGTCTATTGGGGAAAGATAAATTACTGAAGACGATTCATATCTAACCTGGCGGGGAAGATTGAGTCGTTTGTCCCTTTACTCGGCTAAAGCATGAAGCCGAATTCACTGGGGGGCAGAACAGCGAGATGCTTTCAATAACATTAAGGGTTACTTGTCGAGCCCTCCAGTGCTTCGAGCACCCATGTCGGGCGTGCCGTTCAGATTGTATATTGCTGCAGAAGACAAGGTGATCGGCGCGGTGTTAACTCAGGAAGTCGACAAGAAGGAATACGCTATCGCATATATAAGTTGCCGCCTGCTCGACACTGAAAGTCGGTACGTGTTTGTTGAGAAGTTATGCTTATCTTTGTTCTATGCATGTACCAAATTTCAGCATTATCTGCTTTTGAGTACTTGCGTGGTGGCTTGCCAAGTCGACGTAGTCAAATATATGTTGCAACAACCGATTCTTAGTGGTAGGATTGGGAAATGGGCTTATGCATTAATAGAGTATGATCTGATATATGAGTCGTTGCGCTCCATGAAGGGTCAAGTCGTCGCCGACTTCATTGTTGATCATAGGGTTAGAGATGAAGAAGGTATTAGTTATGTTAGTATATGCCCATGGAAACTTTATTTTGATGGATTGATTTGTAGAAGTGGGCAAGGTATCGGCAATGTTTTAATTTCACCAAATAATGTTGTTTATGAGGCATCAGTCCGGCTAGAGTATTCTTGCACTAATAATCAGGCAGAGTATGAGGCGCTGCTGTTTGGTTTGCAAAACTTAGTCGATATGGGTGTAAGAGACGTAGATGCTTATGGGGATTCATTGCTAGTAGTTCAGCAGGTTAATGAAGAATTCCAATGTTTTGATGGGCTACTAAATAGTTACCTAGACCGATGTTTAGATATAATCAAGTCCCTAGATACTTTCGTTATCAGCCATGTGCCTAGGGAAGATAATTCTAGAGCAATTTTCTAGCACAGCAAGCATCCGGGTATCAAGTCGGCAGAGGAACATTCTTTATATCAAAGGAACCGATGCTAGCTGCTGTTAGAGGCAAGGCCGACTTGTTTGAAGTCGAGGCCGACTTGTCGGGACTCGAAGCCAATTCGCCTAGAAGCGGCACCGACTAGATAGGCACCAGTTCAGTACAAGAACCACAAGTAGCCGAGTCGGCGAGGCAACTTAGAATTTAATGATTGGAGAGTACCCCTAGCTAGTTATTTGAAGGATCCAGTCAAACAAGGGATAGGAAGATTCGGCGGCAAGCTATAAAATATACCTTGTTGAACGATGAGTTATATCGCCGAATGATAGATGGAGTATTGTTAAAATGTTTGGGTCCCGATCAGTCGAGTTTAGCCATGGGGGAAGTACATGAAGGAATATGTGGAACACATCAGTTGGCCCCTAAGATGCAATGGTTATTAAAAAGAGCAGGCTTCTATTGGCCGACGATGTTGGCAGATTGTTTTCGATATTATAGGGGATGTGCAGCATGTCAGAAATTTGGAAACATACAATTGGCACCCGCGGCTATGATGAATCCTACTATAAAGCCGTGGCCGTTTAGGGGGTGGGGTTTAGACTTCATTGGTCAGATACATCCTGCTTCTTCTAAGGGTCATTGCTTCGTCCTTGTGGCTATGGATTACTTTACTAAATGGACTGAAGCAGTTCCTTTGAGAAATATGACTCATAAGGAGGTAATTAGTTTTGTCTTAGAGCACATTATTCATAGGTTCGGCATCCTCAAACTTTAACAACCGATCAGGGTGCTTCTTTTATGTCTCATCAATTTAATGAGTTTGCCGAGTCCTTTGGAGTTAGATTGTTGAACTCGTCGCCTTATTATGCCCAAACCAATGGACAGGCCGAGTCTAGCAATAAAACATTGATTAAACTTATAAAGAAGAAAATTGAGGAGCATTCGAGAAGGTGGCATGAAGTACTTTCGGAAGCTCTATGGGCTCATCGAGTATCCAGGCATGGGGCAACCCGAGTGACACCATACGAGTTGGTATATGGACAGGAGGCAGTGTTGCCTGTCGAGATCAATTTACAAGCTCTTAGAATAGCCAGACAAAACGACTTGTCGGCTGTAGATTATAATAATTTGATGCTGGACAGAATAGATGAAGTCTCAGAAGAGAGGCTAAAAGCCTTGCGGGAGATTGAAAAGAGAAGTTAAAAGTAGCGAAGGCTTACAACAAGAGAGTAAGGGAGAAATCGTTTCAGATAGGAGACTTGGTATGGAAGACGATTTTACCTGTTGGAACCAGAAGTAATAAATTCGGCAAATGGTCGCCGAGTTGGGAAGGTCCATATAGAGTTGTAGAAATTGTTCCTGGAAATTCCTATTTTGTGCAAACTTTACAAGGAGAAGGTTTGTCTAAAGCTCTTAACGGAAAGTATTTGAAGAAGTTTTATCCGAGCTTATGGCAAGAAGCTTGATAGCTGGTTTGGCCGATATGTTATATCGCCCTGAGAAATGACGTGGTATTTTTGGTAAATACCATTATACCGAAAACAGGGGGGCATGTGTTTATAGCGTAATTTGGCTTTGAGATTTATCCAGTTGGCCAAATTAGTATTGCGGTTGGGAGTTGAAATAATGGACTAACAAGCTGTGGCTTTAGCGTTAAACTTTTTATACAGGCTTGACTATTGCAGCATCCCGAACAGAACCTCCTGACACCGAGCACCAGCACGCCCGCATCCCCGAGTACTGGTGTTCCCAAGTACCCGCGACCCCGAGTACTCGCAGCCCGAGTACCCATGTTTCCGAGTACTCATGTCCCGAGCACGAGTGGATCAACTCGGGAACCCGAATGATTTCCTCGAGTACCAGGACATCATCCGGATCGACTTGGGACCCGAGTAGCCCGTGTCCCCGAGTACTAAGGTACTCGCAGAGGTCCCCGAGACCCGCATAGATCCATTTTGACCTGAGTACTGGAAACAGGTCACGGCGCTACTGAGTTGATGGGTTGATACATCAAGTCAAACCGCATCCAAGTCTGCTCCCGACGATAGAATCTTCGACTTGGAAATATCAAAAGACTTCAACTTGGGAAACAAGGAGCACAGAGAATCACAAAGGAAAGTTAATCACGGATTCGGGAAGGCACTCGTAAACAAGAAGGAGTCCTGGTTCAAAGGTGGTTACGGTTTATATGTACGTTAGGATCAGGATCCTTTAAATAAGGAAAGATTGCATATCTGTATTCAGTTAGGATTAGGAGTCTGATCTCTTACGGGAAGACCAGCCGCCCTATAAATATGTAAAGGGTGATGGCCGATTGAGGGATCCAACAATTGACAAAAAAATCAATCTATTCCTTTACCTTTTACCTTTTGTTCTAGTTAGATCTTTATCGTTTTGCATGAAAAACAATCGGTTTTTCTCCACGAAAGTGAGAAGATCTTTGCTATTTTGCCTGGAAAACAGTCGTCCGTCGCCACGAAAGTGCGATAGTTACCCTTTGCTGCTTTGCTTGAAAAGTAGTCGTTCGCCGCACACGAAAGTGCGACAAACAAATACAGTTGGCAACTCCATTACCTAGGTGTTCCGCGGATCCAATTTTCGCACGCGAACACGTGGTAGCAGGTATACGCTAGTCCGAGCAACGTACCACTGGAGGTAAGCCGATGGGCCTAAATGTCGAAGGCCCCAGACTCCTCCCAACAGTCCGCCATAGCCGCCTCCCAAGCCTGAATGAAAGGGTGCAGTAGTTGTGTCCACTCTTATGCCCTAACAAACCCCCCTCTACGAGACTATTTGCAAAATTACAAATTCAAACGTTTTAGATATGTACGTAATTTAGTTGATTCTGAAACACGAAGGTAAATGGACGTACCCATGCGTGGCATGATCCAGAGAAAGTGCGCGTGCCGGTGGTCCGTCCTGGTGTAGGCCGAACTGTCGCATCACACGATGCACAGCGTAGTCTTCGACGAAGATGTCGAAGACCAACTTCTTCTTTGTCATCCAATATGCATCGTCCCTAGTGCACAATGGAGAAAGGCCGTGGGGAGCACGATAGAGCCTCGCCTCCTCAGTGTAAGGCTCCCACGTGACCTTCTCGTGAGGCAAGAAGTGAACTGCTCCGTGAACGCGAGGTAGCAGTTTCTCAGCTGTGCAGATGCGAACTGTGGCTGTAGAATGAGAGCACAAGCACACAAGTGTCAACAATCAAATGGATATAGCAAAAGTATGTACGGTCGTAGGCACGAACTTACCTGACGCCGTGTCCATAGCGAATCGAAAGTAGGTCCCCCGAGTGGGTTGTTGTGGTACAACTCAAGTCCGTATGGCTCATCCACATTCACGAATGGTCTCCCTATAGGGAACACTCGTACGACCAAACCTGCAAAGTATGTAATGTAATGACGCTAACATATTGTGTAATATTTATAGCATAGTACTACGAACAACTAACCTGCAGCAGAAGAGGGCAGCCAAGCAACGACGGCTTTTTCGTACTCCTCGTGCAATCGTCACACAGCGCGTGCGTAGTGGCCGAAAGAACGGCCGATCCCCAACTCCTGGGTGGGACATCGCTGGGGTCCTGCACGTCCGCTATCTGTCTCGCAATCTCGATGTGACGCGCATCGACCGTGTCGCCGTGAGAGTTCGTGAACATCACGTAGCCGAAAAGCCACATGATGTACACCTCCAACGATATGAGTGACCTGGTGGTTCGTCAAATGCTCACCAGGCCAACCAAGCTCTGCTAGCTGCACAAAATGCTCATTTGATTACAACTTTAGAAAACAACCGCACGACCAATATAGGTTGTTTGCACTAACTCAAAACCGTCGGTACCACGCCCACTTTAGGCCGTGCTTCTGGTGCTCATCGATAGGAAGCAGGGGATCGTCGTGGGGACTAATACCTGCGAAGCGCTGCACGAGATCTACACGCCAGGTGGGTGAAGCCTCCCAAAGGTCCAAACCGCTGTCCCGCGATCGGGAGACCTAGCAGGTAAGACACGTCCTGCAGCGTCGAGGCATCTCTCCCCAAGGAAAGTGGAAGGTATGGGTCTCGGCTTCCAACGATCTACGAGGCATGTCAACAACGGCGCTGTCGAAGGGAAAACATCTAGACCTGATCTCCATGTCGTGAGGTTCCTCGTCCTCACCCAGGAGCTGGTAGTCCTCGTGTGTGCCCTCCACCCTCCGTGCCAGGGATAGTAGACCTGCCCACTCCAACCTGTACAATTGAATGCATATTAAAATCAAAATGACTTGCTCATATGGGTTCTCGCGTGGATGTACCTATTGATCCATGCTGGGTGAATCCTCATGCCACACGGGGGTACGGGTCCTGAAAACTGGGCTGAAATCGCCGTTGGCAATCTTCTTCGCTCGGTGCTTACTGTCCACCGCGCATCGAGCAACTCGAAGTCCATCATACCTGCAAGGCTGTTGCATGATCATAACACGTAGCACATGTGAAACGGTACTGAATGAAAGCAAAATCATTACAAACATTTTCAAACATAACTGGAGACTACAACAAAGAAGTTCAATTATATAATAGACGGTGAACCAGGCACATATTAGAAGTTCACTACAGTTATTACAACGTTTTCATATTCAACCAGAGTAGTACATATCGAACATAACTGGAAAAGTACAAATCATTATTCAGGATGTAACAGTACGAAGCCTTGTTCTCACTCCACGAAGCCATGTTCTTCACGCCCTCGTCCAGTCCTAGTAGAAGGATTGCCGATGTACTTGCCGTGGGATCACCTCCCGCTTGTTCTTTAACTTGGGACAATGTTTCTTTCGATGGCCATAAGCAGCACAATGCAAGCATGCCTTGTAGGGCCCCCAACTTCTGACTCATCCATGTCGTTGTGAATTCGACGAACTCTACGCTGTCCCCCTGTTGTCACGAAGTAGGCTCCAGTGCGGTATGTATTCCCTTTGATCCTCTTCTACTGTGGTGAAGTTGTCGACAGCACGGAATCCAGAAATTTCACCGCTCCATGTTGCAAGGATGGACTCCTTTAAATAAATGGTGACATGAAAGAGGAAGAGTCCATACCAATTAGCCTGCACGCGGCTAGCACATGCGAGCACGGCTTGTGTAGAAGAAAAGGCTTGTTGCATATGCAGCTACAGGTTGGAATTTCTTCACACCCGGAAGCAACCTCGAACGTCCGAACCTCATTGGTGGTTCCAAAACCTGTCTTATCCCGTAGTCGAACTTCGTACCTATGTTTGCGGTTGCCAATCCTTATGACCGTGTGCATCTTCCCCTTGCTATCTTCTGCTCCATATATTGCATGACAGTCGCGCTGACAGGAGTTTCAGTGTAGGTGCTCATGTGCAATGCAGCTGTCTGATACCTCATCTTGGAAGTACCGAATTGTCCCATGAAGTATGCTCTCGACTATAGCAACTAAGGGTAAACCGCTCTGTCCACGAAGTACCCAATTGTACACCTCCGCCAGGTTTGTTGTCATGATACCGTACCTCGCTCCGTGAGTGTCGAAGAGCAAGGACCATCTCTCCTTCGGCTCATTCTCGATCCACTCGGAGAAGTCTTGATTCGTCCACCCTTCTTCTCTTAACACCTGGCGGGTCAATACCAGGTAGAGCGCACAATTCTTTCGGCTCCTCGTCCGCTGCTACTGCAATTGCCGCGGCTTTCTTCCTCTGCTGAGTTAACTCTGTTTTAGTGAATTCATCAAGCTTAGCCACAATTTGTAGAACTTCTTCTGCTGATTTGTTGCATAGCCTCTGAAGAGATTCATAAGACGTTTGTTCCTAAACTGCCGGTAGAAATTGCCCCTAGATGGCGAATGCACCAGCAGCTTTGCATATCAGCCCAGGGTTCAAGCTCATCCGGTCCAGGGTTTGTAAGAGTCTTCACGGCCTTCAATATACCGGGATGCTGTCATGGAGTATGCAACAGTTCGGTCGATTTTTTACGACACCTCGCTTCAGTCTTCTGAAGAACCATAGCAGCTTGCGTAGTTCTCGCCTTCAACAAATGTGAAAGCCAGTGGAAGAATTTGGTTATTACCGTCCACTCCAATAGCGGTAAGGATTTGTCCCCTAGCGTAAGAATTTGTCCCCTATACTTGCCTGTCAAGAATGTACCATCAACACACAGTAAAGGTCGGCAATGGTTAAATGCTTCAATGCAAGCTCCGAAGGAGAAAAAGCCCGGTTCATCTCTTTAAAATCTGGTGACTCGGATGACAATGTATACTTGATGTCCACATACGTGCCCGGGTCCTGCCTTGTAGTGTCCACAGCAGGTAGGGAAGGTTGTGATATGATTCTCTGAAATTCCCAAATCGCATCTCCATTGCTTTCTGTTTAGCACGCCATGCCTTTCGTAGCTGATTGAGAACTGGTACTTGTTCTTTATTGCTACTTGAATATGTTTCGCTTCCATATCTTTCTTCTCCACTATCTCGGTGAACATCAATCTTGCAATTAGACTTGAAGTCAGTTACGATGCTCTGCGAGGACGTTGGATCGAACATAGTTATGAGGCACTACTCTACTAACAATCCAAGTCACTTCGTACTTCGGGACGTGAGCATGCACAGAGCAAGAACAGCCAATACTACTGCACTTTGCGGTGTACTGAGTCGGGGTAGACACCTGAACATAAAATGTTCTTTGCGTGGACATACCCCATAGAGCAACTGCATCTTTTAATTCGAGCTTGCTGCATACATGGTGCCATGTTTTATCTCATTGCTTCTAAACTCCCACGATGACTCATGCCCATCTGTCACACGCATACCACCCAATAGTTCTTGGTCCCACCCGCTAGGAATTTGATGATCAGAAGTCTCCTCGTCCTCAGCACTATCTTCATCATCGGTCTCCTCGTCGTCATCTTGCGCAACGTCTGCTAGATCTTTCTGCTCCATAGCCTCCACCAACTCTTCGAATTCCTTAGCTTCGTCCGCCCGCTCGGTAGGACCATGGTTAGGTCTCAATCCTCCCGGAATCACTGCTTCAGAATGCTCTCTGGCTCCATACTCTATTACCCTTGTGCTGATGCACTTATGTGATTTCTTCATACGCTGTACAATGATACCCTGTTTGATATTTCACAATAGCTTGCACCAAAGCAACAGGATCATCCTTGCGACCACTACAGACCCTAAGTGTCACACCCCAATTCTCCAAAACCAAAAATTAGGACTTTCAAAAACTTTTTACTAAATAACACTAACTAAAGTACACCCGATTAAAACTTTATCTCAAATCAGGCTAAACCCTAAAGCAAAGCAGCCAAAACCATCCGCCCTTGTTTCCCTCCCTTTTTCTTAGCCGTATAACCTGGACCACAATTACAGCTAGGTACCCACGCGACACCCCTGTGAAACTTAAACGTATATATGTCTTGAACTTTTTCCGTATGACATGATCTTCTACCATCTACCTCGCCAGGTCATATCGTGAGTGTACGCATATATATACTGCTTTTATATATGCACATGCACCCTAAAACCCAAACGCGAGAAATACCTAATGCCATACCCACACCATATACGTCGATATGTATCGACGACACCCTGCCAACGGCCGGTCCCAAACCAAGATGAATGGATCCCCGCGTGTTTCCATAACCTCTCCCCACCTTGCCACGCTCCGAAACCCTAGTTCCGAGCTCCCGATTCCCTTCCTCCTATTTTAATCCAATTCCTTCCAAAACCTTAATCGCGAGATCTACTGCTACTCGACCTTTCTAAAAATTCCGAGAAGATTCGTGGGATAACCTAATATTATTCTTAACTCAAATATAACATAAAGTAAGGATGCCAGTTCAAAATATTTATCCTTGGAAATAATTAAGCCTTAGGGCAGAAATGTGTGTTGAACTACAACCTATAGAAATTAAATCCCAAAATTCTAATAAAAATTCACAAGAATCATTATACAATCAGGAGTGCAAATACGCAAAAACATGGGCTCGTCTAGTTCAAGAATTTTGAGGAACTAGCATCGAATACCTTTGTGGAAATCAGTACTTTACATGAAATGAGGAGCCAACCCAAAGGACAAAGCACAAACTAATTTACGAGGCTCTCTTCTGTCACCTCAAAGCACCTAGCTCCATAATTCCTAGGTGCAGCCCCATGCTTGTCCTTTCCAGTCAAAGGCTAGCTATTAACATGACAAGACCCTCCACGGCATTCAAGAATTCTGCTCTAACACTGCAAATTCGGTGCCTAACTTTCCTGTTACTTTGTACACAGCAGCAAAGTGCCACTCTCACAAGTCTGAAAATTCGGTGCTCAATTTCTACTGCATACCTGAACTGTGTTAGCGCAGCACTAGTACCAGTCCTTCGTCTTCTTCTTACCCATCGCTTACTCTCTCTCCTATGGATA
Organism: Stipa capillata; assembly: GCA_019208055.1. Classification (NCBI taxonomy): domain Eukaryota; kingdom Viridiplantae; phylum Streptophyta; class Magnoliopsida; order Poales; family Poaceae; genus Stipa; species Stipa capillata. Next base: position 206,661 of record JAGXJF010000744.1, on the reverse strand, counting down.
GCATCTCTAGTCAGGCCAGCTCACAACCTGCTAGACACCAGTGCCAATAACTCTCTGAGCACCTACAGCAGAACCCAACTACTCCTTCTCTTTGCTTTAAAAAGAACAACACGAGACAACTGATCATGGCTAACGTGTGAACTGCGCTGCACCTATAAACTTCCTCATTTCCTAGCTACAGCCACTAGAAGCGTACAAACCGAAAAGCACTCATCTCCCTGGCAAGTAGACCCGGACCCCTTCCCCAGTGACTTCCCTCATCCTTCCTTCTCCTTTTCCCTTTTTCCTTCTTCTTTCTGTTGAGCATTGCTCTCCTTTCCTGTGCACGCGTCCTCCATCCTCAATCTCCCCTCATCTCTATAGCAAGGGGGCGCCAACTTCACTGCCTCCAGATCTGCCGCCATTAATAGGCCAAGCTTTCTCCTTCCACGAGCTGCCATTTATTCTCTACAGAGCTGCTCCTAGACCTCAGACCCGAGCTACTTTATCAAGCTCATCTTCTTCCAAGCTCCTCCCTCCTTTCTATTTTCCCTAAACCACACCCGAGCTACTCTGAGGCTCTGAGCTCTCCTCCTCATCAGAAACCGAGCTCGCCCGGAGTAGCCAGGCGCCAAGCTCCTACAATCCTCAAGGAACCGAGCCAAGATTTCTCCTCAGAGCTTCCCGCCGCCATTAACACCTTCAACCCGAGCTGCCTTAATTGATTTTCCTTGAGCTCCCCATCTTTCCAGGCCACGCAACTCCCTTCTTCTCCCACCGCTCAGCTAGAAGCTGAGCTGCCTCACCTTGCTCCTTCTTACCGAGCTTCAACCCGAGCTTCTCTAGTTCTCATCCTCCCTCTCCATACTTCCCATTCCTTTCTCTCTGGTCTACGCCCAGCTCCTCAGAAGCTGCATGAGCTCCTCAAGCTCTTCTCCCCTCCCAACCCTCTCTTGCTGCCTTACCTGAAATCCTGAGCACCCAAGAGTTTTGGCCCCAACCCCATACCTGAGCTTGCTGCCCTGCCGCCGCGCTCAACAGCGCGCTGCCGTGGTAGCTCGCGGCAGCTACCGCTGCCAATTGCTCCTACCGCGGCAAGCCGCTGGTGAGGTCCTGCTACTCCTATCTTTGGTTCTATCTGCGAGCAACGCCGCCGTGTCCCGAGCCACCACAACACCGGCCTTGGCATCGCCGCCGTTGAGAGCATCGCTGACAGTACTCGATAAGCCACTTCCGAAGAGCACCTGACCAGCCGAGCTTGCACGCCACTCCGATGTTCCCGAACCAGTTCTTCTCCTCTCAATTCCTCTGTGCTTGAAACGTTCGAACGGAGCATTGATCCAGGGGAAATCGGAGCTATCCAGTACGTAGTGCAGTTAGAGCAACCATAGTTAGGGCTGTGATTACTCGCGTACGTAGTCTGTCTATTCAATGCAGCCAAGTTTAACGTTTGAGTGTTCTCGGACGTCACCCATTAGGGGACGTGATGTTATTTGGAACTAGGCACGATTACGGCAGGTAAATGTCCTGATCCCTGTCATTTGGTGCTAAAACTCAAGCTATCGAATTTTTAAATAATGACTAAACATAATTGATGCCGTAGCCAGTAACTAATAACTACTGTGATTAATTCGTGGTTGGTTCAGTAACGCACAGACGATCTAGTACTTAAGGTTTTGACAACTATAGTAATTCTCTAACCAAAAATCCGAACCCGACAACTAACTGGTTCACTATGTTATTCCAGACATAGCTAATGAACAGATGAGTTGGTTGATACTAATATCCCTACTCACCCCTGACTACTTAGATGAATATATATCCATATAGCTTAGTTGGTATGGTTCCAAATAAAACAGATCTTTTAAAATCATGATCCACGACCTGTTCCAGTACAACCTCAATCCAAAAGTTTTATCAAACCAAGTACAAAACCCTACACCAATCCAATACTTCCCAGTGCGATGTACCACCAAAACACCATGCAAATACCCTGCCCAGAGCAATGTAAAGGATAACCTACCTTCCTAAACAAAGAGAAACCCTAATTCGGCAAAACGCCCTACATAGGGTATTGATATCTTCTGCTAACCAAACATAAGACACATGTGCTAGCCTTCTAAGCCTCTTGAATAAGTAGCTATACCCATTAGCTGCACGATACTTAGGTCTGAATATCCGACCTTTGTAACCCTAGGTATAATAGTCGGTTGTTCCACAGCCGACAAGACTATTAAGGCTATAGGCATTAGCCGCGCTTAGCCCTGCTGTAGCTAAAACCAAGTTTTATACCGATTTTACAAACCCCGTTGGGTCATGGGAAATAAAACCCTCAGATAGCATGTGCTATCCGAGGTGGCTTTTTAAAAGAGGTGTTTGTCAAAACCCCAAAGAAAAGTGGAGATGATTTTGATTCGGGTGAGAAGGATAAGGATGGCTCGGGGATGTAGAGCATCGGATGGAGCCATGTTCGTCCGGGACGACATGGAGATGGAAATGGAGTCTTGCTCAAATCAGTTAAGGACCGAGCCTAAGTGCCGCTAAACCAGTTCCTCACCGTACGTCCACATGTCCTTTATGGGAAGGACTTGGCTTAGTACCCCGGCAAGTATTAGGGTATGGACCCGTGAGAAGTAGGAAGCATGTGCTAGGTGTTTAAAGTCCTAGAGATCCACCAGCGTCGGGCGTTTGGGTGATGATGCGACACAGAGGTGAGGAGTCTCATTTTCGGGGTCCGGGACACGAAAGTTGGGTTACCCACCTAGCGGGTCCAGCTCTAGTATGGAAGCGGGCGAAGGCTTCGTTTTAACCACCCTGCCAGTACACCTCGTGAAGTGTACCAATAACGTTCGGCAACAAGGGTGAACTTACATCTTGTGGGTAAAACCGTACAACCTCTGCAGAGTGTTAAAAACTATTCGAATAGCCGCGTCCTCGGTCATGGACATGAACTGGCAAGGCCACACACTGGTTAGACTAAGATTTGTTTGTGAAAGCTGGGAAAAAAGGATTAAGGACGTGGGCATGATGTGTCCACAGGGTGCAATTTACGCTACACGGCTGGTAGCAAGGAATTGCAGGAGGAGGGTGCTAGCCGTACTATCCGGGACAGTACGGGCTAAGCATTGAGTTAAGCGGAGGCTAGCCGAGCTATCCGGGATAGCACGGGCTGAGCTCCGCGTTGAGAAGGCCGGCCGTACTATCCGGGATAGTACGAGCTGAGCAATGAGATGAGGAGGCTAGTCATACTGCCTGGGGTAGTATGGACTGGGTCCTCAAATATGATAAAAAGGAGGTAGCCGGGTCTACCTCAAGAGAAATTTTTGTTGTTTTGAATTGCTCTGATTTTCAAAACTGCTTTGGAATCTACTATTCTCGTATTTAAATTGAAAACTTACATTTCCGCACAACAAGCAACTTAGGTTAGAGCTATTCCTTGATCTATTCCCTGCATGAAATATTGTCGTATATTTCCTCCTGTGGGAATAGCTTGCGAGTACATTCAATGTACTCACCTGGCTTGTTGATTTGGCCAGATGAAGGAGACATCAATTCCAAAGATACGGTTATGAACGCAAAAGCTAGGGCGTAACCCCAGTCAGTTGCCTATTGGGATTTGGCATATTGCTGGGCCACATCATCACTTGTTTTTCTGCTGCAAGTATATAGCCGTTAGGCTACAGGTATAGATATTCGACCTCGACGGTCTATTTTCTTAAATTCGTATGTATGTCAATGATATACAGGTTAACTTGTGTGTACCAGCTACTGATCCAGGGACCGGTACAGTAATCGCAAGGGAGTATCTGGCTTAAAAACCGGGTACGCCACACTAAGCCAAGAAGTCCACTCCTTCATTCTTTCAACGGACATCAGATCCCAGTGCAAAGAACTTAAGGACATTGTAAACATAGCTTGAATGCTGACACTATACTTGTCCGTATCAAGACCAAAGCTACGGGTGAACCAGTTTTTAGCTTCTCTAATGTTCATCGACTCGGGATTTTGCAGAGGCAATACAGTGTAACTGAATGAACTAAGATCAACTCCATTCGAGTTCGTCCTCACTTCTCCAGGATCACAGAAAATCTTGAATCTCACTATATCAGACATTCGTGTCATCTGTAATATCATTGTCGTAGATATAAGTCCAAACAGTAAATTTGTGACACCCCCGGTCGGTTACGACGACCTCCGGACGTGCCTGGGGAAAACGAGCAAGAAGCAACGCGCGAGGCGGACGTCGATGTAAACCCGTTTCCATGTTTAGAGAGTGGAATTGAGAGTTTACAAATCAGCGAGGGCCCCCTTCTCTACCCCCATGGGGGGTATTTATAGGGTTTGAGAATAGGAAATGAGAGATTACAACTTTGCCCTCACATGAGAGAGAATTTACAAGGGTATTATGGTCATTTCCCTAATCCTAGGGGATCTTTATGGAATATTCTCAGGCATCTTCAGAGGAATCTTTAGTCAGACCGAAGTGATCCCTGACGGTGTCGAGGTTATGCTGGACGAGGCAGAACATAGCGTCGGGGTTGTTCTTGATGGTGTCGTCGAGGTTATGCCGGATGAGGCAGAATGTAGCGTCGGGGTTGTTTGTGACGGTGTCGTCGGGGTTGTTTGTGACGGTGTCATCGGGGTTATGCCGGATGAGGCAGAACGTAGCATCGGGGTTGTTCGTGACGGTGTCGTCGGGTTATGCCGGACGAGGCAGAACGTAGCGTCGGGGTTGTTCTTGATGGCGTCGTCGAGGTTATGCCAGACGGCGCCGGGATTTGCCGAATCCCGTCCGTCGTCCTGAGGGCGCCGGGATTGGCCGAATCCCGTCCATCGTCCTGACGGCACCAGGATTGTTCTTGTCCTGACGGCACCGGGATTTGCCGAATCCCGTCCGTCGTCCTGAGCGCGCCGGGATTGGCCAAATCCCGTCCGTCGTCCTGAGGGCGCCGGGATTCGCCGAATCCCATCCGTCGTCCTGAGGGCGCCAGGATTTGCCGAATCCCATCCGTTGTCCTGACAGCGCCGGGATTGGCCGAATCCCGTCCGTCGTCTTGACGGCGCCGAGATTGTTCTTGACCGCGGAGGAAAACGTCGATTCGAGGTTGCGCGGGAACCCTCCTCCAACAGTAGCCCCTTGCCGGTTGGGGCGGTCGAACAGCACCTGTCCGAGCCGGCACACTAATCCCAAGGGGTTGGTGCGCAGGCCGGATCGACGACAAGCCCTCCTCCTATTCCCTTTTTTTCTCTTTTTTCTTCTTTACCTTTTTCTCCTTTTTTCTTCTTCTATTTTTTCTTTTTTCCCCGGGCTGAACCTTTCCTGCCCACTTTGGGTGAATACAAGCGACGCATAGACGAACGGGGGTGACGTGTTGGCGAGCTCGAGCGGAAGCAGATAAACGCGAGCGATGTGCGGGCAACGTGCGGGCGAATGCGCGTGACGTGTGGGCGAACGCACGCAACGTGCAGCGAATGCGAGCGACATGCGGGCGACGTGCAAGTGAACGCGAGCGATGCACGAACGGACGTGGGCGATGTGTCGACGAGCTCGAGCGAGAGCGGACGAGCGCAAGCGACGCGCGTGCGAACGCGCGCGACGTGCGGGGCGACGTGCGGGCGAACGCGAGCGACACGCGGGCGAACGCGAGCGACGCGCGTGGCGTGCGGGCGAATGCGAGTGACGTGCGGGCGAACGCGGGCGATGCACGGGCAAACATGGGCGACTTGTCGACTCTGTACAAGCCATGTCGACGTCGGGCAGAGCATGTTGATACTGAGGAGTATGTCAATGCCGGACGGAACACGTTGACGCCGGACAGAGCATGTCGACGCTAGGCAGAGTGTCAACACCAGATGGAGCTTGTCGACGCTGAGGAGCACGTCGACGCTGAAGAGCATGCCAACTTCGGCAGGGTATGTCGACGCCGGACGGAACATATTGATGCCGAGCGGAGCATGTTAATGCTGAGGAGTATGTCGACGCCGGACGGAACAGGTCGACGTCAGGCGGAGCGTGTCGACGCTGGGCGGAGTGTCAACGCTGGACGGAGCATGTCGACGCCAGACGGAACACGTCGATGTCGGGCGGTCCGTGTCGACGCCGGGCGGAGTGTCAACGCCGGGCAAAGCATGTCAACGCTGAGGAGCATGTCGATGCCGGACGTAACACATCGACGCCGGGTGGAGCATGTCGACGCTGGGCGGAGTGTCCACATCGGACGGAGCATGTCGACGCTGAGCGGAGCATGTCGACTTCGGTGGTGTATGTCGATGCTGAGGCGCACGTCGACGCTGAAGATCATGCCGACTTCGGTGGAGTATGTCGACGTCGGACGGAACATATCGATGCTGAGCGGAGCATGTTAATGCTGAGGAGTATGTCGATGCCGGACAGAACACGTCGATGTCGGGCAGAGCGTGTCGACATCGGACGGAGTGTTAACGCTGGACGGAGCATGTCGACGCTGAGGAGCATGTCAACGCTGAAGAGCATGTCAATTTCGGTGGAGTATGTCGCTGCCAGACGGAACACGTCGATGGCGGGCGGAGCATGTCGACGCCGGGCGGAGTGTCAACACCGAACAGAGCATGTCAACACTGAAGAACGTGTCGACTTCAGTGGAGTATGTCGACGCTAGACGGAACACGTCGACGCCGGGTGGAGCGTGTTGACGCCGACGGAGTGTCGTCGCCGGAAGGAGCATATTGACGCTGAGGTGCATGTCGACTTCGGCGGAGTATGTCACCGCCGGATGGAACACATCGACGCCGAGGAGCATGTCGACTTCGGCGGTGTATGTCGATGTCAAGGTGCATGTCGAATTCGGCGGAGTATGTCGATGCTGAGAAGCATGTCGACTTCGGTGGTGTATGTCAACGCCGAGGTGCATGTCGACGCTGAAGAGCGTGTCGACTTCGGTGGAGTATGTCGACGTCGGACGGAACATGTTGACGCTAGGTGGAGCGTGTTGACGCCGGCGGAGTGTCGTCACCGGAAGGAGCATGTCGACGCTGAGGCGCATGTCGACTTCGGTAGAGTATGTCGCCGCCGGACGGAACACGTCAACGCCGGGGAGCATGTCAACTTCGGTGGTGTATATCGACGTCGAGGTACATGTCGAATTCGGTGGAGTATGTCTACACTGAGAAGCATGTCGACTTCAGTGGTGTATGTCGACGCCGAGGTGCATGTCGACGCTGAAGAGCATGTCGACTTCGGCGGAGTATGTCGACGCAACACGTCGACGCCGGGTGGAGCGTGTCGACGCCGGGCGGAGTGTCATCGCCGGAAGGAGCACGTCGACGCTGAGGAGCATGTTGACGCTGAAGAGCATGTCGACTTCGGTGGAGTATGTCGACGCCGGACGGAACACGTCGACGCCGGGTGGAGCGTGTCGATGCCGGGCGGAGTGTCATCGCCAGAAGGAGCACGTCGACACTGAGGAGCATGTTGACTTCAGCGGAGTATGTCGCCGCCGGATGAAACACGTCGATGCCGGGCGGAGCGTGTCGACGCTGGGTGGAGTGTCAACGCCGGACGGAGCATGTCGACGCTGAGGCGCATGTCGACTTCGGTGGAGTATGTCGCCGCCGGACAAAACACATCGACGGCGGACGGAGCGTGTCGACGCTGGGCAGAGTGTCAACGCCGGACGGAGCATGTCGACGCTGAGGCGCAAGTCGACTTCGGCGGAGTATGTCGCCGCCGGATGGAACACGTCGACGGCGGGCGGATGGAACACGTCGACGGCGGGCGGAGCATGTCGACACCGGGCGGGAGTGTTGTCGCCGGAAGGAGCACATCGACGCTGAGGAGCATGTTGACGCCGGATGGGACATGTCGACGCCGGGCGGAGCGTGTAGACACCAATCGAGACAATGATGCCGGGCGCTCGGCTTGTTTCTGGGGGAGCCCCTGCCAGGATGGAAGGTGATGAGGTACACATGGACCGTGCCCACGGAGGGCATTGAGGCACATGCGGTACACTTGGCACTCGATGGCGACAAACACATGACACTCGATGGTGTCAAACACTTGGCGCTCGATGGCGACAAAACAATTGGTCACTCGATGGCGACAAACACATGACACTCGATGGTGGCAAACACTTGGCACTCGATGGCGACAAACAATTGGTCACTCGATGGCGACAGACACATGACACTCGATGGTGGCAAACACTTGGTGCTCGATGGCGACAAACAATTGGTCACTCGATGGTGACAAACACATGACACTCGATGGTGGCAAACACTCGGCGCTCGGTGGTGCGTGTAAGAAAATTTCTGCCTTACTTTGATGTATATATGGCTGTTTCGACGTCACGGGGAGCGTACCATCGCATGACCCCAGAGGGAAGGGACAGTCTATTCCGGATGGAAGTGGCTCGACATCACAGGGAGCTTATCGTCGCATGACCCCGGAGGGAAGGGACACTCTATCCCGGATGGAGGTGGCTCAACATCGCGGGAGCTATTCGTCGCACGACCCCGGAGGGAAGGGACACTCTATCTCGGACGGAGGTGGCTCGACGTCGCGGGGAGTTTACCGTCGCACGACCCCGGAGGGAAGGGAAACTCTATCCCAGACGGAGATGGCTTGACATCGCGGGGAGCTTACCGTCGCACGACCCCGGAGGGACATGACACTCTATCCCGGATGGAGGTGGCTCGATATCGCGGGGAGCTTATCATCGCATGACCCCGGAGGGAAGGGACACTCTATCCCAGATGGAGGTGGCTCGACATCGCGGGGAGCTTATCGTTGCACGACCTCGGAGGGAAGGGACACTCTATCCCGGATGGAGATGGCTTGGTGCCATGTCAATGCGTTAAGCCCTTTGCTGAGACAGAGTTGTCTACACTTGTGGATGATGCGTGGTGACGCTAATGTTCATGTCCGCCACTGACATGCTTAGTCGAAGCGGCTCGGCCAATGTGGACGTGCGCGTGACTGATGTCGATGACGACCGCATGCATTGTCGATGACGGTAGGAGCGAAGGACACATAGTCCAAAGTAGCAAGTGGTCATCGGGACGACGAGGTCGCGCGATGTCGCCAAGGGCGAGCGTGTTCGTCTACAAGTCCGAACACACACTCGCAGGTGGCGCGGTCATGCCCTGACAATGTTGATGTTGGGCTCGAGCGATGTTGCCAAGGACAGCTGCAGAGGCCACCAAGTCTGAACCTGTGCGGCTATTGATGACGTCAAGCTCGCGCGATGTCGCCAAGGCCAGGACGGAGGACACTTAAGTCCGAGCGCATGCACGGGCGATGTTGATGAGGAGCCCGAGTGGTATTGCCAAGGGTGCGCAGCCGAGCAAGTGAGTCACAATCTCGTAGACGACCGAGCGCGTGGGGCATGCGCGATGTTGACGAGCCCCTGATGTCGTCGAGGACGGGCGCGGAAGACGCCAAGTCCGAGTGCGCGTGTGATGGCGATGTCAACGACGAGCCCCTGGTGCCGCCGAGGACGGGCGTGGAAGACATCAAGTTCGACAGCGCGCGTGATGGCGATGTCAACGACGAGCCCCTAGTGCTGCCAAGGGCGGGTGCGAAGGACGCCAAGTCCGAGAGCGTGGACGAGGGTGACGTCGATGACGAGTCCCTAGTGTCGCTGAAGAGCATGCGTACAGATGAGGTAGCGGTCACGAGAATGCGCGTGTCATGTCAAGGCTGAGCACGCACGCAGTGCCTATGGAGAGGTCACGTGCATCGTGGTTGCCGACGTCGTTCTCAAGTTTCTCCTCGACATCATCCTAGTTGACATGACTTCTTGCCCGTCTCCCCACGGTCGGCGCCAACTGTCGTAGATATAAGTCTAGACAGTAAATTTGTGGCACCCCCGGTCGGTTACGACGACCTCCGGACGCGCCTGGGGAAAATGAGCGAGAAGCAATGCGCAAGGCGGACGTCGATGTAAACCCGTTTCCGTGTTCAAAGAGTGGAATTGAGAGTTTACAAATCAGCGAGAGCCCCCTTCTCTACCCCCATGGGGGGGTATTTATAGGGTTTGAGAATGGGAAATGAGAGATTACAACTTTGCCCTCACATGAGAGAGAATTTACAAGGGTATTATGGTCATTTTCCCAATCCTAGGGGATCTTTATGGAATATTCTCAGGCATCTTCGGAGGAATCTTTGGTCAGGCCGAAGTGATCCCTGACGGCGTCGGGTTATGCCGGAGGAGGCAGAATGTAGCGTCGGGGTTGTTCTTGACGGCGTCGTTGGGGTTATGCCGAATGACGCAGAATGTAGCGTCGGGGTTGTTTGTGACGGTGTCATCGGGGTTATGCCGGACGAGGCAGAACATAGCGTCGGGGTTGTTCGTGATGGTGTCGTCAGGGTTATGCCGGACGAGGCAGAACGTAGCGTCGGGGTTGTTCTTGAAGGCGTCGTCGGGGTTATGCCGGACGGCGCCGGGATTCGCCGAATCCCGTCCGTCGTCTTGAGGGCGCCGGGATTCACCGAATCCCGTCCGTCGTCCTGACAGCGCCTGGATTGTTCTTGTCCTGACAGCACCAGGATTCGCCGAATCCCATCCGTCATCCTGAGGGCGTCGAGATTCGTCGAATCCCGTCCGTTGTCCTGACAGCGCCGGGATTGGCCGAATCCCGTCCATCGTCCTGACGGCGCCGAGATTGTTCTTGACCACGAAGGAAAACGTCGATTCAGGGTTGCGCGAGAACCCTCCTCCAACAATCATTTTGTAAAATTCATCTATGTTCAAAATGTAGGAGACTCGTAATATGTAGCTACGTATGTCCATCTGATCTATAATAATAATATTATACAATCGTACTCTACTTCTATTTCTTCCATATTTTTCTTGTTCTGTATAACTATTTCGTAATATCACCAACTGTATGATCAAATCATGACATATGTGATTATAGATGGAATTCATTTCTAAAACGTTGCATGTACATTATTCTAAAACGACTCAGGTAGATTCATATACCTAACGTATTAATATTATTTCTAATATGCTAATGCTAAAGTAAATCGACAAATTTTTTGAAAATTCAAGTTTGCCTGACCGACAAAAAAATTCCACGGAGGCTCCTCTTCTTCCTTCTTCTCCTTTTCTCTTCCTCTCCTCTTCTTCCTCCTTCTTCTCTTCTTCTCCTTCCTCTTCTTCCTCCTTTCTCTTCTTCTCTTCTCTTCCTCTTCTCTTCTTCCTCCTTCTCTTCTTCTCCTCCTCCTTTTCTCTTCCTCTCCTCTCTCCCACGCCACGCCACCGCCCCACAGCCTCGCCGCCGGCCGCCGCGCTGGCCTCGCCGCCGGCCACTGGGCTTGCCTCGCCGCCGGCCTCCCCGCTCGCCTCGCTACGCCCCCCGGCTGCCGCCCTCCCTCCAAGCCGCGCCGCCACCGCCGCTCGCCTCAACACTTGGGTGCGTGCGTGCACGTGTGCCGTGCGGGACGAGTCGGGGCTGTAAATGCCGACTTGGAACAAGTCGCCACACACGGCTTGCCGATTAGTCCCAAGTCGGTAAATGGCATGCCAATTAGCCCCAAGTCGGCAAACGGCTTGCCGACGGCCCTAGAAAATCGGCACATGGGGTGCTGACTTGACTTTTCGGCATGCAAGTTACCGAGCATCCAAGTAATCGGCAATTGGTGTGCCGATTGCCAATTTATCATTTTCGGCATTTGCTGTGCCAACGGGTCTCTATTTTTGAAATTCCTCCAATTGGTGTTCTACTCCTGCGATTTACGAAAAAATATTTTTAAAAAAATTCACCTTCTGTATACCGTTTGTCACGGGTTTTAACAAATCATCGCTCACTCTGAATGTGGCCCTCGAAATGCTGTGAGCAGTCCATGTCCACCCTACCAAAAGTCAAGACGTGACATGCGCTCAGCCTCATCCAATTATTACGTGCGCTATGTGATCTCCGATCAATTCGTCGATGGATGTACGTGCCTCTTTGAAAAGCAATGAATATTTAAATATTTATAGCTTTGAAACCGAGTGTCCAAACACTACTACAGAATCGTTTATACGAGACGTCTTATCCAAGGCGGTTAAGCAAAAGCACCACGAATAAGATATGTTGGAAGCGGTTAGTACGAAAAAACCGCCTCAGATAACGAGTCCGGGAACAACCGCCATGAATAACGACCACATTCGAGGCGGTTATAAATAAGTAACCGCCTCCAGGCGGTTACTTATTTATAACCGCCTCGAATAATGGACATATCTGAGGCAGTTATATATCGTCAACCGCCTCGGATATGTGAGTACATATCAGAGGCGGTTGCTGATATATAACCGCCTCCATATATGTGATATCCGAGGTGGTTATGTGGATTTAACCGCCTCCAATACGATCACAGTATTAATTGCGCTGCGCGAGCAGACAGACGACCAGAGGTAGATATGTCTTGAATGTGGCGATTTGCTGGCGATTGTTTGAGCTATTTGCTGGCGGTTTTTTGGTGGAGAAGCTACATTTGGAAGAGTATAGTTGGAAATAATACTTCCCTGTTGGTTACCAAAGGTTAGTGTATAGTTTTTGAATCATTTTGAAAGGACATCTAAGCCCCTAAGTGGGTTTTGGTGTAAATGACAAGTGATTAGGGGACTAACCACGTTTACAAAGTGTATGAACAGGTGTTAGTCCGAAGATTGATAAGCAAAGGTGGTCGGAGACCCCCCTAAGCAAAAAGGAGAGAAGAAGACGGCGTATTTAAATTTACGCATTTTATCTTATGTTTTGAGTCATAGGAAAGCCGGACTATTAAGAGGGGTAATGTGATGAACAAGAGGGTGGCAACAAATTTCCTATAAGATCCTTCTTTGTAAGACCCATGTTAATATAAATAAATAAAGTGTTGCTTTGCCTCATGCATACGTGGCATCATCCATGCACAACCTTGCATAAACTTGAAAATTAAATAGTTAGGTTTTATAGAATACGTGCATATCTCCTTCTAAAAATTCAAATACCTCTTTTGAATCGGAAAGCAAACATCGAAAAGCAGGGTTTAGAATTGGGGTTGTCTCTCAGCAGATGAGTTTGAGGTGTTTTCAATAGGAATAGCTCGTCTCTTGTCTATCTCTGTGCCAAATTTCATCCAATTCCGTTGAGTAGATCAAAAGCTACGAACGTTTTACCGAGAGTAAGTCTGCTGTTCTTGCCAAGTCGGAAGTTCCGGTCCAAGGACCGGAAGTTCTGGTTTTTCCCGAAGGTCCAAACCAGGGGTGACCCCGAAACCTTCGGTTGGGTCGGAACCTCCGATCCAGGAACCGGAAGTTCCGGTTTTTTCCCGAGCACCCAGAATAGAGGTAACTCCGGAACCTCCGGTAAAGTCAGAAGTTCCGATTTTTCCCGAGTGGGTGACGTCGGAAGTTCCGGTCAAGTCGGAACATCCGATGTTCACATCGGAACTTCCGATCCGGCTGTTAAGTTTGAGTTCGAATTTGCCACGTGCCGTCGCTGGTGGGGGGAGGGGGTTGAGCGGTGGCACCTGCGTGGAAGCTCCGCCAGGGCACCCAGAACCACTTCCCCAAGGGCCCCCTTCCTCTTTTCCTCCTCCTCTTTCATTTCCTTAGTGTTCTCCTCCTTCTCTTCCAAAAACAGCACAAGGGAAGCTCAATCTCCATCATCTTCTCCAACTCCGGTGGCCAACTCCGGTGAGCCAACGGCGTCACTCCGGTGATCCTCCTCCTCCTCTTTCCCTTCCCCTCCTTCTTCCCCAATCTCCCTTCCCTTTTCCTCCTTTTATTCCTCAAGCTTCCTTTCCCTTCCTTACTTCTTTCTTCTCCTTTTTCCTTAGCTTGAGTTGAACCTTAGCAAGAAGAAGGGCTGTTGGAGGAAGAAAGTGGGTGAAGTTTGTGTTAAGGTTTGAGAGCAAGAGCAGTTGTGGTCCTTTCCAACCTTTGGGGTGTTTTCTTTCAAGAGGTATATAGCTCATTTTTGAACAAATGAATACTTTCAAAACCCTATAAAATGTTTTATTATGTAGTTCATTCTCATTGTTCCTAGTGGTCAACACAAGTAACTAGTATGCTAGGATATAAGGTATTTCCTTTTTGAACTAATATTCACACCAACATTGTAAACCCTAACACAAATTTCAATTCAATAGATCATGCATATAATTACTAGGGTAACCACTCCAGTTTCTTAAAGAGTAAAATGAAGCATGATTCTTATTGCAACACCTTAGCATCTAAGAAACCCTAGTATCCCATTCATCGCATTTCAATCATGCATACATGCTGAAGATTCATTCCTTTTATCGTTTCCTTGCCGATGTCTTGCATTGTTTGCGACAGAGCCCGAAGAAGAAGAACCGCAAACTGTGAGCTCACTCAAGTCTCCGAATCCTACGACGAAGGCAAGCAGAGCTTGTTGCATTCTTTTACCTTTCGTACTTATATGTGTGAATGAATGTTGATTGAATTGTACGTTGGGATTGGGTTCACTAGCATGCATAAGGTGTATTGTCGCATTGAGAACATCCTTATCGCCCTTTTAGCTAAAATTTGCTTAAGTAAGTTGGGAGAGGCGTGGACGTTAGCGGAATCGATACGAGAATGGTTGAGGATGGAATAGTACTCGCCATGTCCCGGGTGATCGTATTGCCGGAACGGTCCAGGACATTACCGAGAATTGATACCGAGAATGGTTGAGGATGGAATAGTACTCGCCATGTCCCGGCTGATCGTATTGCCGAAACGGTCCAGGACATTACCGAGAATTGATACCGGAATGGTTGAGGATGAAATAGTACTCGTCATGTCCTGGGTGATCAATTGTCGGTAATGATCCGAAAGTTGATTGAATGTAATGTGAATTGGATTGATAGCCCTCTCGGACGTTAGCGGAATCGATACCGGGAATGTTTGAGGTAAGCCTCGATATCACTTGGAGCCTTGCAACCTCCAAGGGAAATGCACTCAACATGTCCAGGGTAGTTGTATTGCCGGCAGCGATCCAAGAGGTGACTTAAATTGAAATGGGTGTGGGCTACCCCAATGTGATGTCTCAATTGTATTGATTTCTTAGTGTTCATGTTGAATCCTGAAGTTCATTTCGATTCTGCTATTTCCTCATTATGCTATTGTTAGCCTGTTACATTGATTATGCATTATTTCGATGGTATTGCATTCATGTTTAATTGCCGTTGAATTAGTATGCGTAGGACATTTAATCAAGCACGGATAAGTCTTGCGAGTACCTTCGTACTCACCTAGGATATTCCTAGACTTTTGCAGGTGAGCCAACCGTTGCGGAGTGTTGTGATGAAGTTTAATCAAAATGGTTTCCTTGGTCCGCGTTCGACTCGTGGGCGTGGTTTGGTTCTTAAGCAGTGGTTGATGCACCACTGCGGGGCTTTTTGTTGTTTTTTCGCTGCATTGTACATATTTCTGTTCCAACTAAACTTACGGTTATCGCCGACTGATACATGTGTAAAGTTCACTCAATGGACAACTAGTGTTAATATAGTTCTGTAGTGCTTGTTTCTGGTATACGAGTTGTTATTCAGGCTGCCCATATGCAATGTGTGAATGCTATGAAGTGTGTGGGCATGCCGTGGAGAGTTATTGTTGTTCCTCCTTTTACTACGTCAAGCAGGACTCGGTTGAGTGACCCGCTGGCTGTGATGCTGTGCCGGCCAGGCAGGGTGTGGGTGGGTTCTACCGGGCCTTCGGGCGACCCACTAGCCCTCGGGCTAGGTTAGGGTGTGGGTGGAATCGCCGGGCTCCTCCGACCTTGCTCTACGTGGTAGGATTAGGGAACGGCTTTAAATCTCCACCGGAATCGGGAATCTATATGTGGTTCTGGGAAGATTGGTCGCTTTCGGCCGGCTCGCACGTGGCGGGTGTCGGATCGTTCTGTCTCGGTGCGTACGGCGCAGGTACCGTGCCACCGTAGAGGACGAGTCATTCGGTCCTTGGCGACTTCGCGTTCCCCTAACCATATGTGGATTTCGGGTCCGTGACAGCTTGGTATCAGAGCCGAGCTGACCGTAGGAAGCCAATTGCAGGTGGTCGTTAATTAGGACTCGGCACTGTCGAGAAAATTATTTGCAAAATTAAACCCTATATTTGAAAATTAGTAAGTAGACTGCTTTTTTTGTCTTCCCCACTCTTAGTTCTGAGACCTCCCTCCCTGTCGTTTTGGTTTTGTGTTGGTGGCTGACTTTAACCCTGTTGTTTGCTCTATTGGTTGGATTTCCCTCAGTTGACGCATGCCACTCATATCTTGGATATCGATGGAATTCCGGAGGTACTCCTGTATATGCTCCGAGAACTTGGATCCCCTCATCTCCCGGAGTATTTAATACATGGAGCCGAACTTATGGTTGGTATCTTAGAATGTAAGCCGAATCACATGTCAGGTTTTAGAATACCTTTTTGGAGAGTTGTAATTAGGTATCCATGGCCATAACTTTGGAACATTTCCCCCGTTTATTTCACTAAAAGAGTGATCTAAACTGCAACCCTTGTATGAACCCGTTGATCGTATTAATGCATTCGTGTCTTAGCGTCAACCTTCTTTGCAATTGTTTTGTACCTCATTTCCTCGTGAAAGTGCGTACGAAACGATGTGCCATATTTTGGTCACCTTGTTATACCCTTGTAGAAAAATCCTTGAATTTCCAAGTCTCCAGCCCCATTATCTTATCCGATATCTTCTGATTGCAACAGTATGACATCAGGAGCACGTGGAGCTGCTCGCGGCCGACGTGAGCATGAAGAAGAAGAAGTGGCACTTCCCCCTCAGCAGCCCAGCGTGGTAGATCTGCTAGCAACCCAGAATAGAATTCTTGAGCAACTCTCCACAACGTTCAGCGTCTCGTGGACAAGGCCATCGAAGTGGAAGCAACCAAGTCAGCTAACGTTCAGTGTCTCGTGGATAAGGCCATTCAAGTGGAAATCACAGAGCCAGCTCTTGACAACTCCCGCAAGCGCAAAAGGGAGGTGCTGGAAACCGCCAGGAGTAGTTCGCGGAAGCCGCGGCCCGCTGTGGTCTGGAGTAAGGTTAAATGTTTTAACTGCGGAAAAATAGGGTACTTTGCGAACCGTTGTTTTTCCCCGCGCACAGGAAATTTCTTTGCCCCTAAAGTGCAGCAAGATTCCTCACCCCGTCCCCAGGGAGGACAGTCGCAGTCCGCCCTGTATTGGAGCAAGATTAACTGTTACAGTTGTGGGAAAATGGGGCATTTCGCGAGCCGTTGTGGGAAAATGGGACAGTCAGGTGAAGGTCCTCAAGTCAGGAGACCAGCTCCTAACCAGTCTCGAACCACCAGCCGTGTCAGGATTCACCACGTTACCACTAAAGAAGCGCAGGATACACCAGAAGTAGTGTTGGGTACGTTCTCCACTAACTCAACTCCCGCCATCGTTCTTTTTAATTCTAGACCATTCCATTCCTCTATACTCAGCAAGTTTGCACCCGATAACTAGATGTTATCAGCAGCATTGCATCCTTGCTACTTACAGTTGTACTGCTAGCTCAAATTTTCGCTCTAAGCCCTGGAGTTGGTGATCTCTTGTTTTCTTCTACATTGATAACTCCTTATCTCTATCAAAATTGGTGAATCAGGAGAGTCCTACCTTGTCCACTCACTTCCTGCCCCACCCTTACCTCCTATCCCTTAGAGGACACTAGTATGCTCATCCTCCCCTTATTTCTCCGGTCTATCTATAGAGACCGCCTATGGACCTTTCCTCCATATTTTGGATGAAACACCCGCACTCTTTCAATTCTCTTGAGGTGATTGAATAGTACCCTGACATAAAGCAGAAGAAAACCTATAGCCAAATGTCCTAACCGCAAGTTATGCTCCAGCTGAAGTTGCTCTTTTAAGTCCAAGGAATTCTCCCGTCTCCTTTCGAGTAATCTAGTGTTTTCTTTTGTCCCTTTTTGGAAGAATTATCGTCCCGTATATCTAATCTCGAGCTCATCTTGTTAATGCCTTTTGGTGCTTTCATATCATTCTCTGCCAACCATTTTGTGTTCTCCATTCTTTAAGCTTTGGTCCAATTCCCTTCCTCTTTCTTTGTCAGCAAGAATGAAAAAAGTCCCATCCCAATCTTATAATGTTATGTTCTATTCCGAGGACGTAAATCTGTACATGGTAGATTATCCAGAATTGATGCGTAAGCGTTCGGTATCCTGGAATGCTGTCGTGCCCATGTTAGAACATCAATAGGGAGCCTGATCACCTCCTCGTTGATGGTACTACATGTGGTACAGAATTATTCCTTGGTCCCGACAATTTTGAATCGCCACTTGTACAAGCAATACATCTAGGTCATCCTCATCTAATAAGCCTTACAAGCGGGATTAAACGAAGTCTCAGATCAATCTCAAAGAAGTTCCATTCCACCTTAACAATGTAAGTTTCTGAGGTGCTGGATGATCTCAAATTGCTCCCGTACATGCCATATATATATACCTGTTCTATGCATCATCCGGTATATATATGAGTGTGTACTTAGCACCCCAGAATGCTTCCGTGCCCGCCTAGAACACCAATAAGGAGTTTGCCAACTCCTTGCTGTTGGCGCTATGTGTAATACGAGACTAGTCTTAGGCTTTGACAATTCCGGAATTACTGCCATGTTTAGCATCATCTCACTCGAGACCTTCTAGAGGATAGGTGCATGCCATGTTTGTCATGCATGGCAACTCCTTCCCATCCGTCTTCAAATGAATCTTCATCTTGAGACCGCAAGTTTTCGATGCTCATCAGCAGATCAGTTTCCTTCCTCTTCTTAAGGCTATAAATGGCATCGATCTGACATTTTCCTCCCTTCTATTCCATAAACGACTGAAGTTCATCTAAATAAATTGAGAACCTCTCCTTATGTTTTGAGAAAGCCCATTCCTCTCCGATATCCTTGGTGCAGGAATGATCTTAGCCTCGCTTCTTTTTCTTCCCTCTTTTGTTAAATCAGCGTATGGCTATTGCCCTTCGTTCTTGTGAAGCCTTTCTGATGCCCCAATCCAACTCCTGATTTCTTTCGCCAAGTAATCATGACCCGGTACTTCAATTGCTTCAGAGCCACCATTCTCATCATTTTGGTTATTCCCAGTTCAAGCAAAGATAATTGTGTATAATCGCTCTCCTCACTCAAACCAACAATCTTGAATTCTGAACTTACAAGGCTGGCAAGGTCCTTGCATTCCTCCTCTCTCAGATGCGGTCATTACTAAAATAATAACTTGCTCTGGTTTCCTCCTTTCAGAACTAGTGTAGAAGTCAATTAGTGATCCCATGTTTTGCTATCAATAACTCAAGGGCTAGTGATCTCTTTGTTTAAAGTGACCCATCCTGTCTCCTTCAGGATCACCAATTCCCCTCCTTTCGAATTTCTTGCTTGACCCAGAGTTGTTTTTACCCCATGCTAGCATGCATGATCCTCCCCACCTCTCCGGTTGAATAATGTCTAAGGCCCCAATTAGATACACTTGTTGGCAGCTTTTTCGTCCCAAGCTCGAGTGCCTCGTTGATAAAAGTTCTTGATTACCTTGTCCTCCTCTGTCTTTTCAAAATCATTTACTTAAGGCCTACCTTGTCTCCACCTAGTACCAATTCTGCTTTTTCCCCTTACCTCTTTCCCCTTCCATCGTTAGAGATCTCGGGTCGAGATCTTTTTAAGGGGGGTAGGTTTTGTAAGACCCATGTTAATATAAATAAATAAAGTGTTGCTTTGCCTCATGCATACGTGGCATCATCCATGCACAACCTTGCATAAACTTGAAAATTAAATAGTTAGGTTTTATAGAATACGTCCATATCTCCTTCTAAAAATTCAAATACCTCTTTTGAATCGGAAAGCAAACGTCGGAAAGCAGGGTTTAGAATTGGGGTTGTCTCTCAGCAGATGAGTTTTGAGGTGTTTTCAATAGGAATAGCTCCGTAAGTCTCTTGTCTATCTCTGTGCCAAATTTCATCCAATTCCGTTGAGTAGATCAAAAGCTACGAACGTTTTACCGAGAGTAAGTCTGCTGTTCTTGCCAAGTCGGAAGTTCCGGTCCAAGGACCGGAAGTTCCGGTTTTTCCCGAAGGTCCAAACCAGGGGTGACCCCGGAACCTCCGGTTGGGTCGGAACCTCCGATCCAGGAACCGGAAGTTCCGGTTTTTCCCGAGCATCCAGAATAGAGGTAACTCCGGAACCTCCGGTAAAGTCGGAAGTTCCGGTTTTTCCCGAGTGGGTGACGTCGGAAGTTCCGGTCAGGTCGGAACATCCGATGTTCACATCGGAACTTCCGATCCGGCTGTTAAGTTTGAGTTCGAATTTGCCACGTGCCGTCGCTGGTGGGGGGGTTGAGCGGTGGCACCTGCGTGGAAGCTCCGCCAGGGCACCTAGAACCACTTCCCCAAGGGCCCCCTTCCTCTTTTCCTCCTCCTCTTTCATTTCCTTAGTGTTCTCCTCCTTCTCTTCCAAAAACAGCACAAGGGAAGCTCAATCTCCATCATCTTCTCCAACTCCGGTGGCCAACTCCGGTGAGCCAACGGCGTCACTCCGGTGATCCTCCTCCTCCTCTTTCCCTTCCCCTCCTTCTTCCCCAATCTCCCTTCCCTTTTCCTCCTTTTATTCCTCAAGCTTCCTTTCCCTTCCTTACTTCTTTCTTCTCCTTTTTCCTTAGCTTGAGTTGAACCTTAGCAAGAAGAAGGGCTGTTGGAGGAAGAAAGTGGGTGAAGTTTGTGTTAAGGTTTGAGAGCAAGAGCAGCTGTGGTCCTTTCCAACCTTTGGGGTGTTTTCTTTCAAGAGGTATATAGCTCATTTTTGAACAAATGAATACTTTCAAAACCCTATAAAATGTTTTATTATGTAGTTCATTCTCATTGTTCCTAGTGGTCAACACAAGTAACTAGTATGCTAGGATATAAGGTATTTCCTTTTCGAACTAATATTCACACCAACATTGTAAACCCTAACACAAATTTCAATTCAATAGATCATGCATATAATTACTAGGGTAACCACTCCAGTTTCTTAAAGAGTAAAATGAAGCATGATTCTTATTGCAACACCTTAGCATCTAAGAAACCCTAGTATCCCATTCATCGCATTTCAATCATGCATACATGCTGAAGATTCATTCCTTTTATCGTTTCCTTGCCGATGTCTTGCATTGTTTGCGACAGAGCCCGAAGAAGAAGAACCGCAAACTGTTGAGCTCACTCAAGTCTCCGAATCCTACGACGAAGGCAAGCAGAGCTTGTTGCATTCTTTTACCTTTCGTACTTATATGTGTGAATGAATGTTGATTGAATTGTACGTTGGGATTGGGTTCACTAGCATGCATAAGGTGTATTGTCGCATTGAGAACATCCTTATCGCCCTTTTAGCTAAAATTTGCTTAAGTAAGTTGGGAGAGGCGTGGACGTTAGCGGAATCGATACCGAGAATGGTTGAGGATGGAATAGTACTCGCCATGTCCCGGGTGATCGTATTGCCGGAACGGTCCAGGACATTACCGAGAATTGATACCGAGAATGGTTGAGGATGGAATAGTACTCGCCATGTCCCGGGTGATCGTATTGCCGGAACGGTCCAGGACATTACCGAGAATTGATACCGGAATGGTTGAGGATGAAATAGTACTCGTCATGTCCTGGGTGATCAATTGTCGGTAATGATCCGAAAGTTGATTGAATGTAATGTGAATTGGATTGATAGCCCTCTCGGACGTTAGCGGAATCGATACCGGGAATGTTTGAGGTAAGCCTCGATATCACTTGGAGCCTTGCAACCTCCAAGGGAAATGCACTCAACATGTCCAGGGTAGTTTTATTGCCGGCAGCAATCCAAGAGGTGACTTAAATTGAAATGGGTGTGGGCTACCCCAATGTGATGTCTCAATTGTATTGATTTCTTAGTGTTCATGTTGAATCCTGAAGTTCATTTCGATTCTGCTATTTCCTCATTATGCTATTGTTAGCCTGTTACATTGATTATGCATTATTTCGATGGTATTGCATTCATGTTTAATTGCCGTTGAATTAGTATGCATAGGACATTTAATCAAGCACGGATAAGTCTTGCGAGTACCTTCGTACTCACCTAGGATATTCCTAGACTTTTGCAGGTGAGCCAACCGTTGCGGAGTGTTGTGATGAAGTTTAATCAAAATGGTTTCCTTGGTCCGCGTTCGACTCGTGGGCGTGGTTTGGTTCTTAAGCAGTGGTTGATGCACCACTGCGGGGCTTTTTGTTGTTTTTTCGCTGCATTGTACATATTTCCGTTCCAACTAAACTTACGGTTATCGCCGACTGATACATGTGTAAAGTTCACTCAATGGACAACTAGTGTTAATATAGTTCTGTAGTGCTTGTTTCTGGTATACGAGTTGTTATTCAGGCTGCCCATATGCAATGTGTGAATGCTATGAAGTGTGCGGGCATGCCGTGGAGAGTTATTGTTGTTCCTCCTTTTACTACGTCAAGCAGGACTCAGTTGAGTGACCCGCTGGCTGTGATGCTGTGCCGGCCAGGCAGGGTGTGGGTGGGTTCTACCGGGCCTTCGGGCGACCCACTAGCCCTCGGGCTAGGTTAGGGTGTGGGTGGAATCGCCGGGCTCCTCCGACCTTGCTCTACGTGGTAGGATTAGGGAACGGCTTTAAATCTCCACCAGAATCGGGAATCTATATGTGGTTCTGGGAAGATTGGTCGCTTCCGGCCGGCTCGCACGTGGCGGGTGTCGGATCGTTCTGTCTCGGTGCGTACGGCGCAGGTACCGTGCCACCGTAGAAGACGAGTCCTTCGGTCCTTGGCGACTTCGCGTTCCCCTAACCATATGTGGATTTCGGGTCCGTGACATTCTTCCACATCCTATGTTCGAAAAAAACCCCAAGAGAGAGCAAGTGAGAAGCCTTAAAGAATACCCTGTTTTGCTCTCTGCCTGTGGTCCGGATGCTCAGTCCGGAGGTTCCGGATAGAACCTCCGGGTGGGCCGGAATCCGGATGAGTTCCGGGTGGAACTCCGGACGAGTCCAGTAGCCTCTGGACTCGCCCGGAAGGCCGTCCGGAGAGCATCCTGGAATCCGGGTGGTCCGGAGCTACCGGGATTCTCAGTTGCTCCGGGTGTTCCTCCCGGAGGTCTGGGTCCAGAGGTTCCAGCTGAACCTCCGGGTGACCTTGTTTTCCGGATGGTCTCCGGATGAATTCCGGATGAGTCCAGTAGCTTCTGGACTCACCCGGAAGGCTGTCCGGAGGACAGCCCGGAATCCGGGTGATCCGGAGGTTAAGTCCGGAGGTTCCGGATGGAACTCCGGACTGTGCGCGCAGAGCTCCAACGGGCAGATTTCGGGGGGCCCTATATAAAGCCCACCCCTTCTTCCCCAAGGGGCACCCACGGCTGCAGCTTTGAATACATCTCTCCTCCACCATTGTTGACCTCCAAAGCTTGAGGATCTCCTCCCCTAGTGCTCAAATCCATTCAAGCCTTTGAGAGAAAAGAAAGAGGAGACCTAGATCTACAATCTCACCAAGCCAAAATTTGATTCCCCCCTTGAGTTCATCACGTTGTTTGTTACTCTTGGGATTGTGGGGATCCCTAGCCGGTTGGTGTCTCTCGGAAGCCTCCAAAGTGTGGATTCGTGCTCCGGGATCGTTTGTGAGGGTTTGGAGGCCACCTCAAGGTCTACCACGAGTTATTCGAGCTCGGGCTTGGTTTGCCGAGGCTCAAAGGAGAAGAAGGCGAGACTTTGTGTCGCGAGGTGCTTTGTTGGGCCTCCGCCTCTCCAACGGAGATTAGCATCCCCCCCAAGGGTGTGAACTTTGGGTTAATTCTTCGTCTCACCCTTGTGATTGCTTTTTACTCATATCTATTGTGCTTGTGTGGTTCATCTTGTTTCCATTGTGTTATACCTTGTGCTATTCATCTTGTGTCATATAGGTTGACTCACTTAGTTGCATATTTAGAGAACTTATATTCCGCACTTCCCTAAAAGCAATTAAGAAAAAGTTAAAATTTGTAGTCGCCTATTCACCCCCCCCCCTCTGGTCGACATCTTTGATCCTTCAATTGGTATCAGAGCCAAGGACTCTTTGTTTGGGTTTCATCACCTAAAGAGTAAAGATGACGACCTATAGTGAGGAGGAGGTAAACCAAATGATGGCCAAGCTTCGTGAGGAGCTCACGGCCACCATGAAAAAGGAGTTAGCCGATGCCATTAAGGACATCTCCACCGAGGGCTCCAAATCCTCTAATGTTGAGGTTGATAAAGCCTCGGGGGATCAATTATTCAATGCGGTGCCTTACTCCTATCCCCCTCAACATATACCTCATGTGCATATTCACAATCCCGGCCCCGCACCTATTTTAGATGGCACTCAATATCCATATTGGAAAGTTTCTATGGAATCTCATCTTCGCAGTGCCTCTAATCATTTGTGGAGCATTGTGGTGCGTGGATTCAAACCAATCGACCCCGACAACCTAACCGTCGATGAAGAGAGGGATGCTCAACTCAATGCAACCGCTCTCAACATGCTTCAAAGAGCGTTGACGCCCGAGCTCTTCAACTCCATCATCCTATGCAAGACCGCCAAGGAAGTATGGGATGAGCTCAAGATCATGCATGAGGGCAACACAAGCATCCGAAGATCAAACTATGAGATGGTCAAGAATGAAGCCAACTTGTTCGTGATGGAAGAGAATGACACACCCCAAACGCTATTTCGAAGACTCAACTCCATTGTGGTGTCCTTGAAGGGTTATGGGTGTGCATGGGCCGATGATGCATACATCGTGAGCAAGTTCCTTGGCGCCATCCTCCCTTACCAACCGTCAATGGTTTTCAACATTCAACAAAGGGCGGACTACCTCAACCTCACTCCCAATGATGTTCTCTCACTCTTTGTCACTCATGAGAACATGGTCAAGACCGCCGAGAAGACACTTGCTATTGCGCGTGGGTCAAAGAAGGCCAACCTAGCATTGAAGGCAAAACAAGTTCAAGCTCAAGACTCTAGCGAAGAAGAAGAAGCTAGCCAAGAGACTCCATCACCAAATGACTTTGAAGAAGAGATGTCTCTCTTGGTTAGAAAATACAAGGGCTCTATGGGCAAAAGGGGAAGCAAATTCTCTAGGGGCAAGTCAAGCATGCCTAAGAGACTTTGCTACAATTGTGATAGTCCAAATCATTTCATTGCCGATTGCCCAAAGGAGAAGCGGGACAAGAGAGAAGGCAAGGACAAGGAGGAGAAGACATACAAGAAAAAGCCTTTCTTCAAAGATGGGAAACCATACAAGAAGAGGGAAGCAAAGGCCTTCATTGGTCAAGAGTACTCCTCCGACAACTCCGATGCCGAAGAAGAAGGAGAGAATGTGGGCGTTGCCGGGATAGCCATTGTCTCTCCCTCCAAGCCCACCTCACTCTTCAAGTTCGACTACTCCAACGAAATCAAGACCGACCATAAATGCCTCATGGCTAGAGAGGCAAAGGTACTTCCTTCATCAAATCCTACCTTGTTTACTCCTCTATCTCCTATGTCCTCAAATGTATTGTGTGAAGTTAATGTGGAAGGAGATAGTGATAGTGATAGTGATAGTGATGATGAGGAGGATGATATTGCAACTATAAAATTCATGACTTCTCTTCGTGGTGAGGCGCTTGATAGATTTCGCTTTCTCATGAATTCTCTTGTGGAACGCAATGAGTATATTGAGAGAGCGGAAACCCTTATCATTAGGGAAAAGGAGAGTGTCAAACTCCTCGAGCATAAACTCCACGAAGAGCAAGCTAAAAATGAAACTCTTAACATGGATCTCTCTAAAACTAAAATTGGTCTTGAGAGAGCTCTAGAGGTGGCTAATGGTTTCAAGGCTTCGAAAGAAAAGATTGAGGTTGCTCATGCTAAACTCTCTAAGGATTTTGAGTACCTTGACAATGGCTACAAGCTAGTCAAGGGTGAACTCATCAAACTTACCGAGTCACATGAGGAACTTCAATCCACTCACAAGAAACTCCTAGCCACCCCTAGCACTCCTGCTATTATTAATGTTGATGCTTGTGCTACTATCTCTCTATTTGATAAAGCATCACTCATTGAGGAGAACAAGAAGTTGAAAGCTCAACTTGAGAGAGGTTTAGTCACATGCATTCAAGGTGAGAAAACTCTCAAGGAGCTAATGAGCAAGCAAAGGGAGAGGGTTCCTAGAGAAGGACTTGGGTTTACTCCCAAGTTCAATGACAAGGGCAAAGCGTGGCTTCCACATCATTATCCCAAGACCAAATTTGTGCGTGGAGGGCACAAGGGAAATGTTGGTGATGACATTGTGAATGGCAAAGCTACTAGGAGCTATGTCACCCACAATGAGTTGTTGGGCACTTTTGATCCATCCTATGTGCTATGTAAGGGCAAGGATGGGCATGTATTTGCTAAATTTGTAAGTGCTAAAGTGTGTAATGTTGCTAAACTTAAGTCTATTTGGGTTCCTAAGACCCTTGTTACTAACATCAAAGGACCCATCTACAAATGGGTACCTAAAGTCAAAGCATGATTCTATTGTAGGACTATACCTCCGGTGGAAATGCTTGGGTGATCGATAGCGGTTGCACAAACCATATGACCGGAGAGAAGGGGATGTTTGAGCAATTTGTAGAAGACATATCCTCTACATCAAACATTGTCTTTGGTGATAACAACAAGGGAAAGGTACTCGGTTTGGGCAAGGTAGCAATCACTAATGACTTATCTATTGAGAATGTTATGCTTGTCAAATCTCTTAATTACAATTTACTTTCCGTTTGGCAATTGTGTAGTGTAGGTTATGATTGCTTATTTTCCATATCTAAAGTGATGATCTTTAGAAGAGATAATCTCAAAGTGGTCTTTGTTGGACATGTGGAAGGCAAGCTATATGTTGTTGATTTCTCGAAAGAGAACACTAAGCTTGAAGCATGTCTAATGGCCAAGACCGACGTGGGGTGGCTATGGCATCATAGATTAGCCCACGTCGGTATGAGAAATTTGAAAAATCTTCTAAAGGGCGAGCACATTGTTGGACTAACCGATATTGCATTTGATAAAGATAGAGTTTGTAGCTCATGTATTGCCGGAAAGATAGTTGGAAAGAAGCATCCCACCAAGAGCATCATCACAACTTCGAGGCCTTTGGAGCTCCTTCACATGGGTCTCTTTGGTCCTCCATCCTATGATAGCATTGGTGGAAGTAAGTATGGTTTAGTCATTGTCGATGATTTTTCTCGTTTCACTTGGGTGTATTTTCTTCGATCTAAGGATGAAACTCAAGATACCTTCAAGTCTTTTGCCAAGCGAGCTCAACGACAACTTGATGAGAAGATCTTGGCAATTAGAAGTGACAATGGAACCGAGT
The DNA here is from genome assembly GCA_019208055.1 of Stipa capillata. Classification (NCBI taxonomy): domain Eukaryota; kingdom Viridiplantae; phylum Streptophyta; class Magnoliopsida; order Poales; family Poaceae; genus Stipa; species Stipa capillata. The sequence goes on along the minus strand of JAGXJF010000744.1, from coordinate 179,365 downwards.
TCAAGAACACCAAGCTTGATGAATACTTGGATGAAGAGGGGATCAAGCATGAGCTATCTACTCCATATACCCCTCAACAAAATGGTGTGGCGGAAAGGAAGAACCGGACATTAGTGGAAATGGCGAGGACCATGTTGGATGAGTACAAGTCTCCATACAACTTTTGGGCCGAAGCCGTCAACACCGCGTGTCATGCTTCTAACCGGCTCTTCCTCCGCAAGATCTTGGACAAGACACCATATGAGCTACTCACCGGGAAGAAGCCCAACGTCAAATACTTTCGAGTATTCGGTTGTAAGTGTTTCATGCTCAATAAGCGAGATAGATTAGCTAAATTTGCTCCTAAATCTATAGAAGGCATATTTGTTGGATATGGATCAAACTCTCACTCATATAAAGTCTACAACAAATCCACCGGATGTGTTGAAGAATCTAGTGATGTGGAGTTTGATGAAAATAACGGCTCTCAAGTAGAGCGAGTTGATTCAAGTGTGTTAGGTGAAGAAGATCCGTCTCAAGCCATCAAGACCATGGGGATTGGTGAGATCTTGCCAATCGAACAACCTAAGGAGAAGGAAGGAGAAGAATCAAGTTCAAAGGAAGTTGAACCTCCCACCTCAACACAAGCTCAACTCAATGAACAAGAACAACCTCAAGATCATCAATCAAGTGAGCATGATCGAGGTCAAGATCAAACTCAAGATGGAGCTCAAGCTTCAAATGAAGAAGATCAAGCTCCACGTCAACAACGGATTCCATGCAACATGAAAGGACTCGACGTTGACAACATTCTAGGAAGCATATCTAAAGGGGTAACCACTCGTAGACGATTAGCAAACTTTTGTGAACATCACTCGTTTGTTTCTTCTTTTGAACCCTTTAAGGTAGGAGAAGCATTAGAAGATCCGGAGTGGGTGTTGGCAATGCAAGAAGAACTTAATAACTTCACTCGCAATAAGGTGTGGTCTCTAGTGGAGAGACCTAAAGACAAGGATCACAATGTCATCGGGACAAAATGGATATTCAAGAACAAGCAAGATGAAAATGGCCAAGTTATAAGGAACAAGGCAAGGTTGGTGGCACAAGGCTTCACCCAAGTCGAAGGTTTGGATTTCGGTGAAACCTATGCCCCCATTGCTAGATTAGAGGTCATTCGCATCTTACTTGCATATGCTAATCATCATAACTTAAAATTATATCAAATGGATGTTAAAAGTGCTTTCCTTAATGGTCCAATTAATGAATTGGTATATGTTGCTCAACCACCGGGTTTTGAGGACCCTAATCACATTAACCATGTCTATAAACTTCATAAGGCCCTCTATGGATTAAAACAAGCTCCTCGAGCTTGGTATGAATGCCTTAGGGATTTCCTAGTTATGAATGATTTTGTGATTGGGAAAATTGATACCACTCTTTTCACAAAAAGGGTTAAAGGTGACTTGTTCGTATGCCAAATATATGTTGATGATATTATCTTTGGTTCCACTAACAAAGCATTTAGCGATGAATTTGGTGAACTAATGACTAGCAAGTTTGAGATGTCAATGATGGGGGAGTTGAAGTTCTTCCTCGGATTTCAAGTCAAGCAACTCAAGGAGGGAACCTTCATCTCCCAAACAAAGTACACCGCCGACATCATCAAGAAGTTCGAGATGGACAAGGCAAAGGGGTGCAAGACGCCAATGCCTACCAATGGGCATCTCGACCTCAACCAAGAAGGTACCCCGGTAGATCAAAAGGTATATCACTCCATGATTGGATCTCTTCTTTACCTTTGTGCATCTAGGCCGGATATCATGTTGAGTGTGTGTATGTGTGCAAGATTTCAAGCCGCTCCAAAAGAGTGCCATTTAGTGGCGGTTAAGAGAATCATTAGATATCTTGTTCATACCCCAAACTTAGGGCTTTGGTATCCTAAGGGCTCAATATTTGATCTTGTTGGTTTCTCGGATTCGGATTATGCCGGTGATAAAGTAGATAGAAAGTCCACTTCCGGAACATGCCAACTCCTTGGTAGATCGTTAGTTAGTTAGACATCCAAGAAACAAAATTCTGTTTCCCTATCCACCGCCGAAGCCGAATATATTGCAGCCGGTAATTGTTGCGCTCAATTGTTGTGGATGAGGCAAACTTTGAAGGATTATGGTATAATTGTTGGTAAAGTGCCTCTTTTCTGTGATAATGAAAGCGCAATCAAAATAGCCAACAACCCCGTCCAACACTCCCGAACCAAACACATAGATATCCGTCATCACTTCATTAGGGATCATGTTGCTCGAGGTGAAATAGAAATATCTCATGTGAGAACGGATAAACAACTAGCGGACATCTTCACCAAGCCCGTAGATGAAGCTAGGTTTTGCGAGTTGAGGAATGAGCTTAATATCATTGATTCTCGAAACTTGTCTTGAGCTCTTGCATACACACATGTGCTTTCCATTGTATCTTGCTATCTAGGTGCGTGCATGGAATAAGGGGGAGTGTAGCTCAAGCAATGAGCTATCACATCCGTAGAGGATGCAAATATTGAAACTTGTATAAATGACTCTTGTGTGATTTATATGCTAAAATGAGTTTGATTCTTAGGACCCATTACTCTCAATAGAACTCGCGGTTCTAGATCAATATGCTCAAACATATGGTAGAAATACCTCTTCAATGTCTCTTATGCTCATTGTATATTTTTCTTTGTGTTTGTCATTTGATCTTGATTCGAATCATGTCCAATAAAACTATTCGTGTTGTATTTTTCTCTATTGGATATGCTTAGAACACCTAAGGACATTCCTGGTGCTGTCTATGCTCACCTCATGCCATCTACTCTATTCTTGCACAAGTCTTTTTGATCCTTAAATAGCTGTGAGGAGTTTTCTCTCAGCCCGGATGTTCCATCCAGAGGCTCCGGACACAACATCCGGACATCCCGGAATCCGGATTGCGTTCCGGGTAAGGCTCCGGACGAGTCCAGTAGCCTCTGGACCCGCCCGGAACCTGACCCGGAAGTAACCCGGAATCCGGACCGTCCGGAGGTTGAACCCGGAGGCTCCGGACGGAACCTCCGGACGGCGCGCGATTTGGCCTTTTAAGGCTGAGTCGGGGGGAAAACGGTTCACTCAATTCATTTTCCCCCCCGACCCGTGCCCTAACCCTAAAGCCGCCGCCCATCTCCAGCACCTCCGGAGGCCCCATTTGAACCTCCGGTTGGTACATTGGTAGCCCGGAATCCGGATCTAGCTCCGGGTTCTTCAAGTTCTTCAAGAGGTTTTCAAGTTCTCCATCTTGGTGGTTCGTCACCGTGGATTTGGAGGTTTTTCTTCGCCGATTTGGAGGGATTTGGACATCTACCCACCAATCTCCCTCATAGAAGGTGCCCCTCGCCAAGTTAGGGCAAGAGCATCGATGGATTCGGGTAAATCTCCTTTGCATTCTCTCTCCTCTAGATCTCACCACCATTGCTCCAATATATGTGAGATTTAGTTGTTTTGTTGTTATTTTTAGCGTAGGATCATGTCATATGGCTACTCCACTCCTATTCATGGCCATACATCTTCCTATCGATGTGTTTTGTGGAAGTTGGGAGTTCTCCATGTTCATCCGGGTGTTTTTGCACAGCCCGGAGGTTCCATCCGGAAGCTCCGGATTGAGCCTCCGGACCGTCCGGAATCCGGACCATATTCCGGATGAGGGTCCGGACGAGTCCAGTAGCCACTGGACCCGCCCGGAATCTGATCCGGAAGAGGCCCGGAATCCGGGCTGTCCGGAGGTTGAACCCGGAGGCTCCGGTCGGAACCTCCGGATGAACACTGAGAAGTCCTGAATTTCTGTAAAAACAATTTCTTTGGCCTCCGTTCTTGTGGCTTGTGCACTTATCCTATTCTATTCGTACCTATCTTGTTCTCAGGTGACAGCAATCCTTCCAGTGGGGACCGTGACACTGTCCGTGAAACGTTAAGGGGGAAGAAAGTGGCTCAAACTAGGCCCGAGGGTTCAAGGACCAATCCTAGAAGAGAGGCCGCTGTTCATCGTGGAGGAAGGAATGCGAAGGGCAAGGCCCCGGCTAAGAAAGCAAAAGCTGCACCTCCTAGTGCTCCTCGAGGACCAATTATTCCTCAAGAGAACTTCAGAACTATGACAAGGCAGAAATGGGCTAAGTTAAGGATAAAGAACCCATATGAGGAAGAAAGAAGCAATAACACCGATGAGAGATTTTGGGATTATCAACAAGAGAAGATCTTCAATGACATCTTTGAAGCTCACAAGACTCAAGTGGTCATTCAAAAGACCATTGATTTCAAATACATAGAAGACTACAAGGAAAATTTTCCAGGGATCATTGAAGCTTGTGAAAAGTTGGATGTTATGAGGCTGATGAAAGTGAATCAACCATACTGTCCAGAACACATTCGCCAATTTTATGCAACCGTACATTTCCATCGTGATGAGGAGAGATCTCTATCTTGGATGACCGGACCTCACATGCACAAGGCACCCTTTGGTCTTTTTGCTCAAATGCTTGGATACTCCTTTAGGTTTGACAGAGACAACCGTGGTGTCCGGATTCACAATGAAGACTATGCTACCAAGGATAAGCTCAGATTTTGTTATGGATCGGGGAGGATAAACATTGGATTCACAAATGACATGCTCCCCTTTTATGATGTGATGTACAAGCTCTTTCGGCAATCCCTTGGTGCAAAGGTTGGAGACTCTACAGCTGTGAGAGGCTCTTTGATCAACCTCATGCTCTACACAAGGCCGGAGATGCAAACCCGTATTGATGTGATGGACTTTATTTATCAAGAGATGAGGCTTGTCGTGATTGAGAAGAGGTCTCCTACTTATGCTCCCTACATTGAGGCCTTTATCATTGGAGCTACCTCTCTCGCCATTCTAGGGACTGCTCCAAAGCAAAACCATGGGTACTTGAGGCGTACTTCTTGCTACTCACCTCCTAGGAAAACCACTTCTACCTCTGAGAAAGAAAAGGAGGTTGAGCATGGAGGCTCATCAAGCCAGCCCAAGAAGAAAGAAAAGAAGAGCAAAGCCATGAGGGCTCTCAAATCAATCTTTGGGTATGTCAAAGCGATTCATACCCGTATGCATAAGTTGAGTGAGCGTGCAAAGAAGAACTCCCGCATGATCTATGAAGAGAGGCGCAAGAATGGGGAGGACATTGAACATGGATCCGAGGATAACGTCAGCGACTTGGAAGTTTTTGAAGATCCCTTCGCAAGTGACAGTGATGAAGACCAAGATGTGCCTGCACCTTCTGCCCCTGCTCATGAGGAGGAGGAGGACGACGACGACAACGACGATGACGACGACGACGACGACGAGGAGACAGATGATGATGAGTAGTTCTTTGGGCTGCGATAGCATCGCTCTCTTTCTCTCCTTTTTGGTGTTTAGATGCCAAAGGGGGAGAAGTGAGTTCTATTAGGACGTCTCGTTGGTGGTTTATGGGTAGTTTGCACGATCACAAGCCCTCGTTTTCGTTTTGATTCTTATTGGGCTTGTGAATCTCTTTATAATATCTATCGTACTCTCTGTTGTTTGGATGTTGATACTCGCTTGTTTAAATTATTGTATGGATGAGACTTATGTTTATCTAAAGTCTATCATGGTTGTGACTAAGGTTGCTTATAGTATATACTCTTTGCCTTAGTTTACCCATGATATCATGTTATGTCTCATGCCATGTATGCTATCTTGTTCATATCATATACTTTGCATCATCCCACGGTTTCTAAAGCCATAGGGGGAGCCTCTCCAAACTCTATATTTGTGCACTTTGCATTCAAAAGCAAAGCTATTCAATAAGTGCACAAATCTAGGGGGAGCTCTTTCTATGTCCAAAGAAACCAAAAAATTCAATTTATAAAATCTTTATGTGAGCTCTAATCATGGTTGTCATCTACCACCAAAAAGGGGGAGATTGAAAGGACATCTAAGCCCCTAAGTGGGTTTTGGTGTAAATGACAAGTGATTAGGGGACTAACCACGTTTACAAAGTGTATGAACAGGTGTTAGTCCGAAGATTGATAAGCAAAGGTGGTCGGAGACCCCCCTAAGCAAAAAGGAGAGAAGAAGACGGCGTATTTAAATTTACGCATTTTATCTTATGTTTTGAGTCATAGGAAAGCCGGGCTATTAAGAGGGGTAATGTGATGAACAAGAGGGTGGCAACAAATTTCCTATAAGATCCTTCTTCCACATCCTATGTTCGAGAAAAACCCCAAGAGAGAGCAAGTGAGAAGCCTTAAAGAATACCCTGTTTTGCTCTCTGCCTGTGGTCCGGATGCTCAGTCCGGAGGTTCCGGATAGAACCTCCGGGTGGGCCGGAATCCGGATGAGTTCCGGGTGGAACTCCGGACGAGTCCAGTAGCCTCTGGACTCGCCCGGAAGGCCGTCCGGAGAGCATCCTGGAATCCGGGTGGTCCGGAGCTACCGGGATTCTCAGTTGCTCCGGGTGTTCCTCCCGGAGGTCTGGGTCCGGAGGTTCCAGCTGAACCTCCGGGTGACCTTGTTTTCCGGATGGTCTCCGGATGAATTCCGGATGAGTCCAGTAGCTTCTGGACTCACCCGGAAGGCTGTCCGGAGGACAGCCCGGAATCCGGGTGATCCGGAGGTTAAGTCCGGAGGTTCCGGATGGAACTCCGGACTGTGCACGCAGAGCTCCAACGGGCAGATTTCGGGGGGCCCTATATAAAGCCCACCCCTTCTTCCCCAAGGGGCACCCACGGCTGCAGCTTTGAATACATCTCTCCTCCACCATTGTTGACCTCCAAAGCTTGAGGATCTCCTCCCCTAGTGCTCAAATCCATTCAAGCCTTTGAGAGAAAAGAAAGAGGAGACCTAGATCTACAATCTCACCAAGCCAAATTTGATTCCCCCCTTGAGTTCATCACGTTGTTTGTTACTCTTGGGATTGTGGGGATCCCTAGCCGGTTGGTGTCTCCCGGAAGCCTCCAAAGTGTGGATTCGTGCTCCGGGATCGTTTGTGAGGGTTTGGAGGCCACCTCAAGGTCTACCACGAGTTATTTGAGCTCGGGCTTGGTTTGCCGAGGCTCAAAGGAGAAGAAGGCGAGACTTTGTGTCGCGAGGTGCTTTGTTGGGCCTCCGCTTCTCCAACGGAGATTAGCATCCCCCCCAAGGGTGTGAACTTCGGGTTAATTCTTCGTCTCACCCTTGTGATTGCTTTTTACTCATATCTATTGTGCTTGTGTGGTTCATCTTGTTTCCATTGTGTTATACCTTGTGCTATTCATCTTGTGTCATATAGGTTGACTCACTTAGTTGCATATTTAGAGAACTTATATTCCGCACTTCCCTAAAAGCAATTAAGAAAAAGTTAAAATTTGTAGTCGCCTATTCACCCCCCCTCTAGTCGACATCTTTGATCCTTCACATTTCATCCAATAATTTGGTGATTTTGCTTTGTTAATTTCTTGGACATTGAGAATATTCAATTATATGATCATAATTAGATCGATGGAGATGTTTGAATTATCGTATGGTTCAATGCATTGCAAGATGTGTTAAGGTATTGAAATTTTTATGGAATTTTGTGGGTAAAAAGGAAAATAATTAATGAAGGATTTATTTTTGTGGCATATTTAATTTTTATATGCAAGAAGTGCTAATTTGGTTAGTTATACGTTAGTAATTGAAGAGAGTCGACGCATATAGCTTAGTTATGTTAGTCAATTAGTATGGTTACTTAATTACATTAGTTAGTTAACTAGGTTAGTAATTATTTTGATAATTCAGTTAGGTTAGTAATTGAAGAAATGTTAAACTCATGTCACGAAGTCGATGCACTTCATATTTTTAACTAAAATTTCAACTTTCCACATGCACGGCTTAGATGGATCGATCGTGGATGTACGGAGCTCGCAACAAAGATGCATATAGAGATGGAGTGAGAGCATTTATGGCAGCTGCCGAGGCGGACATATTGAAAGAGGGTAGAGCTGACACGTATTGTCCATGTGTAGACTGTGGTAACGTAAGGACTTTTGAGTTCCATCACATTGAGTACCACATCTTCAAGAGAGGTTTTATGAAAGGGTATTCAACTTGGACCAAGCACGGTGAAGATGAAGCTGTAGTATCAGATGATGATATTTGTGCCGACGAAGAAGCAACCGATATGCCATTTGATATCGATTGTGATTCAAACCATGAGATGTCTGATGATCCCGACTCGATGCCTGAGTTGGAACAGATGTTGTGTGATTTTGAAGGGCACGAAACCGACAAAGAATACCAACAATTCCTAGGTTTGATGGGGGCCTCGGAGAAACTGCTATTCGCAGGATGCAAGGCTAAGTTCACTTTGTTATATGCCGTGCTTGAACTATTGAAGCTGAAGGCGAGCAACAGCTGGTCCGACAAGAGTTTCAACGAGTTGTTGGGCCTCCTAGGTGACATGCTTCCGGAGGGGAATGAGTTATCCATAAACACATACAGAGCCAAGAAGGTGCTTTGTCCCTTGGGACTAGAAGTTGAAAAAATACATGCATGTCGGAACGACTGTATCCTATATCGAAAAGAGTTTGGGAAGCTACATTCATGCCCTATGTGCAAGACTTCTCGGTACAAGGGTAAGATTGGAGTAGAAGGAGCTGACGAATTCGTCGAGGCGACGAAGGGGACTCCTGGAAAGGTTGCTTGGTACCTGCCTGTAATCCCGCGCCTGAAGCGTTTGTTTGCAAACCCGAAGGAAGCAAAACTGTTTCGCTGGCATGCGGACGAGCGGAAGACGTCCGATGGAAAGCTCAGACACCCTGCCGATGCTATCCAGTGGAGAAACATCGATACAAAGTATCCCCGATTCGCTGCGGAATCTAGGAACGTAAGGTTTGCACTGAGTACGAATGGAATGAATCCATTTGGCAACATGAGCAGCCAACACAGCACCTGGCCCGTAATTCTCAGTATGTACAACCTACCTCCCTGGCTTTGTATGAAACGGAAGTACATTATGATGTCCGTACTTATCGAAGGGCCTAAGCAACCTGGTAACGATATCGACGTGTATTTCCAACCGTTGATGGATGATCTACAAATAATGTGGAACAAAGGAGTGCAGGTATGGGATGCGAACAAAAGAGAATACTTCACTCTGTGGGCCATGCTGTTCTGTACAATCCAAGACTTTCCCGCTCTCAAGAATTACCGTGAGCCTAAGTCTCAAGAATTACGGGAAAGTCATGTACATGGGTCACCGGCGGTTCCTACCTATAAGGCACCGTTACCGGAGGTGGAAGTCACAGTTCAATGGGAGAACAGAGAACGGTGCGAAACCAAGGCCATTAAGCGGTGCAGAGATATTCGGGAAGGTTAGCGATGTGAATGTCATGCTCGGAAAGGGTCGAAAAAGAAGGCCGCTGATGAGTCCGCATACTGGAAGAAGCGATCGGTGTTCTGGGACATATCATACTGGAAGGATCTAGAAGTCTGGCACTGCATCGATGTGATGCACATAGAGAAGAATGTTTGTGACAGCGTGCTAGGTATACTGCTAAACATGAAGGACAATATGAAGGATGGCGTCAAGGCCCGACTTGACATGGTTGATATGGGAATCAGGCCAGAGCTGGGGCCTGTACTTCTGCCTAACGGGAAGACATACATCCCCCCTGCTTGTTACACTTTATCCAGGGCCGAGAGAACTGAGTTTTGCAAGTTCTTGCATGGCGTGAAGGTTCCGTCGGGCTACTCCGCCAACATCTAGAGGCTCGTCTCGATGCAGGACTTGAAACTAATCGGCATGAAGTCTCATGACTGCCATGTCATGATGACACAGATGCTCCCAATTGCAATCTGCCGCCTAACGTCCGAGAATCAATCACCAACCTCTGCTTCTTCTTCAACAAGATTTCACAGAAGGTGATGGACGTGTTCGAACTAGATGATCTGGAGTTAGCGGCGGCGGAGACTGTTTGTCAGCTAGAGATGTACTTCCCCTCGTCTTTCTTCGATATAATGGTGCATCTCATCGTCCACATCGTGCACGAAATCAAGATGTGCAGGCCCGTATTCCTTCGGAGCATGTACCCGTTCGAAAGATTCATGGGAATCTTGAAGCACTACGTGCGAAACAGGTATCGACCGGAGGGAAGTATTGTCGAAGGTTACGCTGCGGAGGAGATTGTCGAGTTCTGTGTTGACTACATGGAGTCGAACCAACCAATTGGCCTGCCGCACTCTCGGCACGAAGCCAGGCTTGATGGTGTTGGGACCATCGGAAAGAAATCAATAACGGCCGATCAAGCTGGTCACTCTCTCGCCCATTTCACGGTGCTGCAACACACGACCGCCGTTGCCCCGTACATGGATGAGCAAGCAACGGGACCCTACAGGTGGAACGCAAATGATCGCCAACCCCACCGAGAATCAAGACGGACTACATCAACGCAAGGTTCAAGAAACCCGACGAGACTCGCTACAACCAGGTCAAAACCTACCGCATGACCTTCCAACTCATGACGTCAAGAAGTGGGAGTTCGCGAAGGAAACACCGCATTAAGTGGAAGAGACTCGTCAGCATGTGGCACTGATGCCCGCCAAGGACAGCGACCCCAGGCATCGACCGAGTGGACTAAACCTATAAGATAAGTCACTAGACCTCGCTTGTCGCGAGCAACGAGATAGGTACCCCTCTTAGTTCGAGTTTAGGCGTCCTTTGCGGTATATAATATAACCTACGATGCCCTTCGCGAGGTATTCGCTGTTGCATGTTTTCCTTTTTGCTTGAAATATGTGACCTGCACATATGTCTTCCGACGCATGTAGCAGTCCCATCCACTGTTGAGTAGTCAATAGGCCTTACCTCATCTTCCAACTAAACAAGTCTTGCCGTCCCATCCGTCAAACCCTTTTTCCTGGATTCTCTCCGATGTCACCTCTCTTTGTCAACCTTATGTCGATTCCTTCTGACGACTTTAACCTTGCTTCGTCTATAAGCCACCGACCGGATAGGATGTGAGCCACTGTCCTATCCCGAGGCAATCCTTTCTTGAAATTCTCGTTGATCTCCACATTTCCAAGCGGCTATTTAAAGCCTTATCCTACCTCTTGTGATGCACACCAGTGCTTTTTCATCCTGTCCAAACTCCTTCCTCTGCCGCCCATTCTCCTATTCCACCTCTTTCCCAATGGACGCAATGCCTCCTGGCACCCTTTACCAAGAAACCACGGCTGAAGAACTCACTGGATTCACAAGCATTTTGTGGACCGTGGTTCAACAAACCCTCAGAGCAACGCAACGCCCTAAGTATTTTGTGTACTTAGGGAGTGCCTTCTGTTCCTCGAATGAATTTTGGGTAAAAGTTCATGTCTACCCAGCCGACATCAATCAAGGTTTTTCCCTCCCTTTCATCGGGAAGACCATGCCCGCTTCAACGATGGCTATCCAAATAGCCGCGTGGGAAGCCATCTCTCGTCTTCTCCATTTGGTTCCCGGCATGAACCAACGTGCCTTCCTCCTCTATCCCAGATGCACCATTGAAGGAAACGCCGTGCTTGCAGACACCCATCAAGAAGAAGATGCAGCAGTGGTCCACGCTAACCACTACATTGCCGCCCAACACAACTTGCTCACCCAGCTGGCAGAAACATGGATCGTGCCGCTCAGAACTCTCGATTCCCCGCCCTACTCCAACGACTCTTCAGCGACGCCCGTAGGCGGTCCCGAAGTCAACGAGCAGCTCCTGCCAATATCGGCATCGATCGGACATAGCATCCGTCGCCGCAGGAACGCCGTCGCCTCACAGAGAACCCTCCCATCTTCAGGGGATGAGAGACCTCGTAGCAGAATGACTCCACCTCAAGCCACCCGCCTAATTATAGATCGACTAGTCAAGGCACCCCGAGGCTGGAATAGCCCCCTCCGTGTCGCTAGTCTGGTGTGTATGTTCATTGTTTTGGTATTTGTCCTAGCAATTTACTTCCTGCCCCTCGGCACTAAGGCACACCTATTCGATACGCTCTTAGGCGTATGGATAGGTTTCATGTTGGTTTTCTTGTCGTTTTATTGGCTTTCTGATCGGGCCCTTAGGCTCTTGTAATGATATTTGCGCCTCCTAGTTATGCATGGTGCGAGCTACACATCCGTCCTAGGATGCGTGTGGCAGCCACACCCGTATTATGAATAAAAGCCGTATCGTGTTCCAACCAAAAGGATGATAGGCCATTCCCTCTCTCGTGATCTACCCTGTTTGCCCCGCCCCAATACCTTTCCGTATTCACGGCAACTCCTCATGCCTTTTCAAGCTACCATCTATTATTGCCCGATATTCTCTCGTTGTTGCCGGCCATATGCCTACCTTTATTCAACAGCTTTGATTTCCCTCACAAAAGGCCACCGATCTAACAAGGGTGGTAGAATCTTGTCTTGTCCGAGGCAGCACGCCGCGCGCCTTTCCACCGAGCCACCAACGGCTATCTGGACCCTGCCTTTTCCGCACCTATCCCGTGCCACCCTTCGCCTTGCTGAACACTTTCTCGCCACAAGAATTCCTCTGTTTCCAGAGCTCCTTTTTCTCCGCTTAGCTTCCTCCTTCGCGTTCTCCGTCCGCCCCCAGCCAATCTTCGACAACCACCACTGGTGCCCTGAGGTCGAAGAACACCCTATGCCCCGAGAAACTGCAGTCGAAGAAGGCGTCCGCCGCCGCAGATGCCACGCCACATTTCAGCGCGCTCCGACCTCACTGGAGAGCCAGAATCCCCAGGAAGAAACTGTTCTGCCCCAAGCCCCTAATCCAGAGTTAGGTCAGATCGACGAGGCGCGCAGAGGTTGGATTGTCCAACTCAGCGTAACTGGGTGCTTGTGTGCTTGCATTACATTGATTTTTGCTGTTGGATTCAGCCTGGTGCCTCCCGGCACCCGGACAAATTTGTTTGATGTGCTGGTAGATGCATGGCTGCACGTCATGCTAGTTTTCTCGTTGTTTTATCTGGGATTTCAATGGATCTTTCAACCCTGATGATGTTATCAAATGTTGCTCGTTTGTGTGCAATAATTAAAACCTAGGTTATCTCTCTCCTCTCCACGCTATTTTCCCTCATCTCTACGTTTAACGCCGAAGCAAATGCCCCAAACGCAATGCCACTTCTTTGCATAAAAGACCATCGCCTCATCCACGCCATACCACCCAAGGTTGCCAGCAATGAATTGGAATCCTCCTGCAGATCGCACCCAAGGCGAGTATGAAGTGCTCGTGGCGCCAGACCCCCACTCAGGCAATGGCCGACCAGCACCAATCATCTGCACTCGCTGCAACACCCGAGATGATATGTATCCAGAACGAAGAGCAACAGAGCACTGCCACATCGGGACCGATAAAACAGCACTAGCCATTTAAGGAAACAATTACCGCCGAAGAACAAGAACAAAATTAATACTTCAATTTAACATATGCAAAACCCCTAAATTTAAGGGGGGTAGCCCCAATAACTTAGAAGAATCGCCAATTGGTATAACCTAGCCTGGAACAATAGCTATAACCACACCCTAGGTGTCTTCGAACCATCACAAAGACAGTGGAGATGAACACGAAGAGTCACCACCTCACCAGGTTATCATACGGAAGAAGGGAACCAGCTTGACTGAATTACTTCGCAGCAGAAGACCACGCAACAGAGTCTTTGTTCTTCACACCTACTCTATCTGAATCTCGGGGACGAGATTCCTTTAAGGGGGTAAGGTTTGCCACGCCCCGAATTTCCGAAACCTAAAAATTAGGACTAACAAAAACTTTTTCGTTAATAATGTCAGCTGAAAATACACTTAATTAAAACTTTAGTTCAATTCACGATAAAGCTAAATATCAAAACACGAAAACCCTTGTTCTTAATTCTATCGATCTCCGTTTTGTCGAAACCCTAATACTCCGATCTACGTCCGACAACACGGGCAACCCTGCTCAACACCTTGCCTTCATACGTGTCCACTCGTCCTTGCATTTTCGCCACAAACATACCTTCGGCATTCCTCCCCCTCTAACTAATCAGTGCCACCTAAGCCCACATCTGCCGCAAGGTGCCCTCACAGTACTTCTACGAAATCGGAGCATATACCCATCCCAAATCTTTTCGGAATAACTTGAAATTCTACCACCTATTTCGTCACGACCAATCATGAGTATGCGCACATATATACTGCTTTTATATGTATACGCGCATGTACGCAAACCCTAACCATTTCCTTCTGAGCGGCAGACTCAAAACCCTAATACATCATTCAACTCTGTTTCAATCCTAGGTACATAGGCTTAAGAATTCCCAAGTGTATATAGGCACGTACGTCTTGAAGCCCAGCATACCTTTGCATGTGTCCATCTGATCTCCCACCACCTTTTCTCTCTCCTAGAATATATACACCCATAAGCTATCTCCGCTGCAGTCCTGTGCATGTTACGAGTATACCTATAATATTTCCCCAAACCCAAGCTCACCATGATTTCTCACTATTATCCTAGCCCCATCGCCACCCCTTGTCTAAATCTTGTGCCTATGTTTTACTACTCAACTGTGCTGCTCCAGCTGCCCAATACCCGTTCCTCTCCTTCCAGTATCTTGCTCATCATTTCTTGTCTCCTACTGATAATGTTACTTCATGGCCAGCTCACCACCTGCACAGCCGAAGCTAGCAGCGTGAATTAAATTTGACAGCACATGTGATTTTGACCACTCTTTCCCTTCTGCTGCCAGTCTTCTCCTCTACACTGTTGCACCGTGCCACCTCACCCGCCTCTGCCTTCTCCACTGCTCATTCTCTGCTGCCATAGCACTGCTATGCTTGCCACCTCCCTCACCCCAATGGTATTCGGTGCCAAACTTCCCTGTGTAGCAACAGCGCCAAACAGCGCGATGCCAGAACAAACAGCTGGCATTAACCCTCCTATAGCCTGCAAAGCCTTCATGTGCTAACTCTTTCCCTTCCTACTCTACCGAGCTGCCCAGATATTTTCCGAGCCCTTCTTTTACTAGTTGCTTTCTTCACCCCCAACTGAGCTTCACTGCCTCAGCTACTCTCCTCAAACCCAAGGCAGCCGAGCACTCTTCTTCCCCATCTTCTCCTACGGCAGTTCAAGCCAAGCTGCTCATTACCCCATTTTCTCCCATCTACTTGAGCTGCCCAAGTTCTTTTCTAAGCCGCCTCAAGCTCCCTCTTTTTCTCTATTCTTGAGTTCACAAGCACCCGGGCTGCTCTGCTAGCTGAGATTTCCCCAAGCAGAGCTCCTCGCTTTCTTGTTTTTTCCCCCATTCTTCTCCCTTGCATCCTGTTCTCTTTTGTTCTCTTCAAAACCAAGATGCTCCTTAAGCTCTTACTCCTTTCCCTTGCTTCCTCTCCAGCTACCAGTCAAGCCGGCCGTTCCCTTCGAACCCGGCAAGGATCTCTCCACCCACTCGGAGAGGCCCATCGCTCCGCCGCTGGGTTGCCGGAACATTTCCCCGAGCCCGCCGGAGGAGCTCTCGGCCGTCGCCTACTCGGTGGGATCTCCTCCTCTCACCACCGCCTCACTCCGGGTCCAGTGCCCCCTCCGCCAGCCGTCGGTGCTCCCCTCCTCACCGCCGGCCCCTCCGACCGCCACCGCGGTGCGCCTCAACCCCTACCTTCTCCTCCAGGACCGGCACGGGAGCATCAATCGAGCCGCCTTGCTCCAGTAGCGCCCTCCTCATCTACTCACCCGAGCACCGCTAGTGAACCACCAATCACCGCCACCGTCGAGTTCCCCGGTGAGCTGCTCCCGAGATCTGCTCTCCGGCGCCGCCGCACTCCCCATGCCGCCGACGAGCTTCCCCAACCGACGTCCCCGCCACCTTGGCGCCCCGACGCACCATCTCCTCCGACTAACTCCCGCCGCGGAGCACCAGATCTGCCGCCGTTTCCATCGAAAAGATTTGCCACCGCGACCAACAAAGCCAAGCCCGCCGAGCGCCACCGGGTGGGCCGCCGCCCCCCCCTTGTCGGCCGCTACACCGGGCAAACCCCGCCGGGCTAAACCACCCTCCACCTCCCAAGCTCCGGTGGTGTCCCTCCTTCTACTTGCAGCCAGGCCTCGCTGGAAGCTCACTGGCGCCACTCTCGTCACCACTAGGGCGACCGCCGCTCGGCCTTAGTCTCTTGAAGCTCCAATGGCGCCCCTCTCTTCTTTCCCCTGTTGATGCCGTACTCTACCGAGCCGCTGCTGCCACCGCCAGTCGGATTCCTTCTCCCCTTCCCCGGCGAACCCATCACCGCCTTCCCCCACCTCCGGTGAGCCCCTACCCGAGCCACCCCCATCTAATTCTGGTGAAGCGAGTTGAGGTGAGCCATCCGCAGTGGGCTTCGTTCATTCTTTTTCCCCTTCTCTTTTCTGGTGGCTAAGTCCCAAGTCATGCGGCCCCGTATCAGCCAGCTCAAGCCACAGCTCAGAAGGTGAGGGCACTAGCACTGGGATGCATTTGTCTAAAAGTAAAGTGTAACATGCCTTCCGCCAGTACTCGCACTTAACTGATCGGAAACGGGAGCAGTTAGGAATGGGTAGAGCTTAAGTCCTTCCAACACAAAGATGCTGGGATTTTATTTTAGAACACCAAGCTTAGTAACATGTTTAATATTTATGTATACAAGTATTTAAAGGACTTAAGACAAGGTAAAGCAATATGAGGTCAACAAAAGACAAGTGATATAAGCATACCCCATACTTTCAAGCAAAACTACTACATGATTAATACAATATCGGATCATTTAAAACCTAAGAGTAAGATATTCACAAATACTTTCGAGCCCCTTTTTCCCACCGTGGCAGCTCGTGGCCGCTGCCCAGCCCTTTTGTCTCTGCCACGGTAAGCCACCAGCGCCACCACAGCTGCCGCGGCCACCCTTTTGTCCGGCCGCCGCTGTTTTTCCCTACCGCGGCAGCATTTTCTTGCCACGGCAGCCTCTCTCCCGCCGCGGCAACTGCCGTTGTCATTTTCCTCTGCCACGGCAAGCCTCTACCATCGCCGCATTGTTCCTACCACAGCGAGACCTTGCCACTGCTGCCTAACTCCTGCCGTGTCAAGCCATCATCGCCTGCCACCTTGCTCCTGCCGCGGCAGCGAGCCATTGCCGCACCCCAGCTCGTCGCCACCGGCGAGATGCCGCTACCGCCAATTATTTCCATTTCCTCTACCCATTGACACTCCCTCCTCTCGAAGCCGTAACTCCCTCTTGGCTACGCCTTCCTGACTCGAAGACGTACCCCGAACCACCTTCTTCCGGGTCAACGCCTCCCTCATACCAAAGGTGAAGTACGAATAAAATCATGTTTTCTGTTTGGTAAAACCCTTATTCCATGAGAGGTGAGTTCCCTTCCGCCCCTTTGAAGACCCTATTAAACTTCTGAATCCAGAGCACATGTTTTGAGATGTCATGATTGTATGTGTGATTCTCATTCGGTTCTTCCTCGCACCGCTATTCATTTCGTTACTTTCCGACGTGTAGCTCCGACGTCATGATGAATCGAGCGAGGAGTTCGGGATGATTGTCGTACCAAGTTCAAACTCAAGACCCCGCCAATATTGCCAGGCAAGCATTCCCACTTTGACCATGTTGAATCCCATACTTGTGAACATTAAGTATTTTGTTTGCAAACCTGCATGCTATGTTGATATCAACGTTATTTCATGCTAGCATAGTTATGCCGAGTAATTGCATATGAGGTAGGTTCTGAAATCTGATCCTTGTAGCCCTAAGAATATTTAGTCGGTTGATATTCGACCGACCAACTAAGTAGGAATATAGGCTTTAGCCTTGCTTAGACCTGCGGTAGTTAAACTAAGTTTTATCGGTATGATGGGTATGGGAACAAAAACCCTCGGTTTGTTTATACATTCCGGGGAATCTTTTTAAAAGGAAATGTTTACCAAAATCCCAAAAGAAATGATGGAGGATTCGGATTCGGGCAGGAATGCTAAGGGAGTTTGGAGGTAGTAGAGTAGCCGGTCGCTACTTGAATCAGGAAAGGGTAGGGAGCCGGTTGCTACCTGAGGCCTGGAATGGCAGGGTAGCCGGTTGCTACCTGAGGTGATGGTTGGACATGGAGTCTTGCTCGAATCAGTTAAGGACCGAACCTAAGTGCCGCTGAATCAGTTCCCCCACCGTACATCCACATGTCCTTTATGGGAAGGACTTGACTCGGTAACCCGCCTAATATTAGGGTTCGAACCCGTAGGAAGTGAGTAGAAAGTGCTAGGTAGGATATGGATCCCTAGAGAATCCCCACGGTGCTACATGGGAAGAGATTCTTAGTGAGCTCCATTTAGACGTGGGTGCATATTCGACACAAAGATGAGCGTTTCTCCGGATTGTGGTGTTAGGCTGCCTGGGCACAATAGGAGTTGAGGTAAGTCTCATTTAGCGGGTCCGGCTCTAGTGTGAACATGGACGAAAGGTTTCGTTGTAATAACCCTATCAGTATACGTCGTGAAGTATACCCAGGGTGACCTACATCTTGTGGGTAAAGCCGTACAACATCTGCAGAGTGTTAAAAACTATTTGAATAGCCGCGTCCTCGGTCATGGACATGAACTGGTAAGGCCACACACTGGTTAGACTGAGTTTTGTTTGTGAAAGCTGGGAAATGGGATTAAGGACGTGGGCATGATGTGTCCACAGTGAGCAGTTTAAGCTACAGTCTGGTAGCGAGGAACTACGGAAGAGAAAACCTAGCCCGGGCCGCGAGGCGGTAGTGCGGGTAGGTTGTAAGGATTGTTCGAGGCGGTAGAAGGAGCTACCGGCCTCTAGTTGACGACTGTTCTGCTGGATTATCCAGCACCAAATGTTGTCTCGACAGAGACGATTTTGATTTCGAAAATGCTCTCGAATCTACTATTCTGTATTTTGAATAAGAACTTATATTTCCACACAACTTGCAACTTAGGGTAGAGCTATTTCATGATCTATTCCCTGTATGAAATATCGCCATATATTTCCTCCTGTGGGAATAGCTTGCGAGTACATTCAATGTACTCACCTGGCTTGTTGATTTGGCCAGACGAAGGAGACATCAATTCCGAATATACGAATTTGAACGCGAAAGCTAGGGCGTAACCCCAGTCAGTTGCCTGTCGGGTACGGCATACTGATAGGCCACATCTCCGCTGGATTTC
This sequence comes from Stipa capillata, assembly GCA_019208055.1. Lineage (NCBI taxonomy): Eukaryota > Viridiplantae > Streptophyta > Magnoliopsida > Poales > Poaceae > Stipa > Stipa capillata. The sequence goes on along the minus strand of JAGXJF010000744.1, from coordinate 160,216 downwards.
CACTGCAAGTTTATAGCCGTTGAGCTACAGGTATCAGATTATCGACCTTAACGGTCTATTAATTGTTTACGCATGTATGACAATGATATACAGGTTAACTCGTGTGTATCGGCTACTGATCCAGGGACCGGTACAGTGATCACGAGGGAGTATCCGGCCTTAAAACTGGGTACACCACAAAGCGGAGGCAATGAAATGATTTGATTAGTATTGATTTTGTTGGTTGAAACATGTAAGAAACATTTACGTGCAAATGTTGATACATATGAGATATGCTTGTGTTGTTCATGTGCTTGAGATATGAGATATGCTTGTGATAAAGGATGTCAGTTTTTTTGATGCTTGTGATGTTCAATTTTGCTGTCGCCTGCAAGTTCAGAAAACAGAACTGAAAACTTGCCCTAAAAAGCGTATCCGAGGCGGTTGGATCAACAGAACCGCCTCCTTTATTCCTTAATCGGAGGCGGTTAGAACTGGCTAACCACCTCCGATTAGGAATAATTGGAGGCGGTTGGGTAAAAGCAACCGCCTCCGATAACTCATCCGAGGCAGTTAGATCGATCCGCCTCGGATATCTTCCGTAATTGCAGGCGGTTAGATCGGTTTAACCGCCTCCTTTATTCCTATCCAAGGCGGTTAGATCGATTTGACCGCCTCCGATAACCCCCTTATATCAACTCAAACTGCCATCCCCGCACGCATTAACTCGAACTGCCAAGCCCGAACTCCCGGCCGACTACCTAGCGCCGCCGTGCACCACCGCATGCTCCACGTCACCGAGTGCCATCCTCTTCCACGCCGCCTCCTCCCCATCGCACCGGCGCCTCTGAGCCCAAGCACCGCGGCCGCCTCCCCGAAGCACCGCGGCCTCCTCCCCTGAGCGGCGGCTTTCCCGAGCTCCTCCCCAAGCCTCCTCCCCGAGCACCACCGCCTCCTCCCCGACCACCGGCGGCCTCTCCCCCAAGCACCGGCCTCCTCCTCCAACCGCAAGGTGAGTCAAATCTACGAGCGCTTAGCGGACATGCTCACGGAGAACGGTGCATTGGATGCATGCGTATTGGGTGCCCGTATGTGTCTTCGTTGTATCACAAAGAAAAACTAAAAAATGCTTCTCTATATTGCAACGTATTGTTAATTGCAAACACTTTGACTCAAATGTGTTGCTGCGCAGCGGCCTCAGTATTTTGGTTCATATTTCCTACACTTGTCATCTTTCTATTTTTTGCAATCTATATCTCTAGTTCATATTACAACTTGCATGACAACTATAAGAGGTTTTTTGTGTGCGTGCATTCTAATCCAGACAAAACGATGCCAAGTTGAAAGATTAAACTTCCTTTAGTTCAGAAAATAGATTGTATATCCATTTCACATTTCTTTAAGGGTATGTTTGACGTAGCGGCATGCCATGCTGTGATTTGTCAGTGTGATTAAAATACTTCGTTTGAGCAAGTCAACTTTACCGGATAAGATTCTGTAGGTTTTTTCTTATCTGTCTTACCTGGTAACAAGTGATATGTCATGATTAGGAGGAGCAAATAAATTAATTTTGAAGAAGTCTTGGTACAAAGAGTACTCCAGCAGTGGAGGGGCTCACCGCTGACGGACGCGTATCCGCCCGTCAGCGGAGAGGATAGCCAGGCTGGACGTGAGGACCTCCACTGACGGGCAACTAAGTCACCCGTCAATGGAGATCCACCCAGGGTGCCATAGATAACGTGTTCTTTCCACTGACGGGCGGTACTTAAGTGCCCGTCAGCGGAGAGGAAGTCTCCACTGACGGGCCACTACGTGGACCGTCAGTGGAGATGAACAAAGGGTGCCAAGATGACGTGTTCCTTACACTGACGGGCGGTACTTAAGTGCCCGTCGGCGGAGAAGCGGTCTCCACTGACGGGCATGTCTATCGGGCCCGTCACTGGTAGTTTAGCCCAAAAGCACTGCATCAACAAACATCAATAACTTTTGATCTATAAATCCAAATAAAGTGATTCTTTTTGCAAAATTTGTAAAATGAATAGATCTAGACAACATATCAAGTTTCATAATTTTCTGCATTTCCTGGAATTTCTAGTATTTATTTTATTTTTTATTTCTTTTCTTGGGAGATGCTTGAGTTACAAAGCAATGTATAGTCCAACTTTTGTTAAACTGTCTGATATTTTAAACACAGCCTCATGAGGTCATCTCATGACCCCATGCCAATTTTCATATTTTTTAGACCACATTTAGATTTTATATAAAATGAAAAATCATTAAGATGCAAGTAAAGGTTTGAATTTTCCCAAGAAAATATTTGAATTTTTTATATATATTCTGGATAGGAGCTAAAAAGATACATAGGTACTTATATATGAATTTTTCTTCCATTTAGAGGCCTTCTTTAAGATACTTGTAGCTCAAATTTGAAATATATCCAGTAAATAGCTAGATATTCATTTAATGCCTTAAAAGTAGCAAATGATTTTAGAAAATTGCCAAATTTTGACATTACCAATATAATGTAGTATGTTCCATGTCTAAAAATTTTGGACCATTTTAGATAAATATTTCGGGAAGATACTACACATGGTACCTCAAATTGGTACTTCCAAAAATAGAAAATACAAATTATTACATAACAAGATGGAACATGAAGAAATATTAGCGTATAATAGTGTAATATCAAGTTGTAGTCCAAACCTCAAGTTCAAATAATGAAGAAACAATGATGTGAACTTCAATCTCCATACTTTCACTTTGAATGCTATGATGCTTCTTTGGAGATGTTTAAGTTACAAAGCAATGTATAGTCCAACTTTTGTGAATTTGTTTGAAATTTTAAACATAGCCTCATGAGGCCATATAATGACCCCATGCCAATTTTCATATTTTTTTAGACCAAATTTAGATTTTATAAAAAATGAAAAACCAATAAGATGCAATTAAAGGTTTGAATTTTCCCAAGCAAACGTTTGCATTTTTTATATATTTTCTTGATAGGAGTTTAAAAGATACATAGGTACCTAGATATGAATTTTTTTCCATTTAGAGGCCTTTTTAAAGATACTTGTAGTTCAAATTTGAACTATATCCAGTAAATAGCTAGATATTCATTTAATGCCTAAATAATAGCAAATGATTTTAGAAAAATGCCAAAATTTGACATGAACAATGTAATGTAGTATTTTCCATCTAGAAAAGGTTTGGAGCATTTTGGATAAATATTTTTGGAAGTTTTTACACATGGTACCTCAAATTGGTGCCCCCCACCACTGACGGGCAGCTACGAGGTGCCCGTCGGTGGAGACCCCCCACCACTGACGAGCAGCTACGGGGCGCCCGTCGGTGGAGACCCCCCCACCACTGACGGGCAGCTACGGGGCGCCCGTCGGTGGAGACCCCCGCGCCTATATAAGGCAACGAGCGGGACTTGGTGAAAAATTCACCAAGTCCCGCGCGTTCTTTTGAACTAGCAGCGAGACCTCCTCCGCGCCGCCGCCCGGCCGCCCCCCTCCACCACGCCGCCGCCCAGCCGTCCTCCTCCTCCGCGCCGCCGCCCCCCGGCCGTCCCCTCCTCCCCGAGCCCTCCGCCCGGTCGGCGCCCTCCTCCCCGAGTGCTCAGCCCGGTCGTCGCCCTCCTCCCCGAGCCCTCGTGATGGATGAGTTTGTTAGTATTTATGGTTAATTACGGGGCCGGATCCTAGCAAATATGTAAGTTGAGCTCAACGTGCTTTGATATATCTTAACTCCTTTTCTTTCCAACTGTGTTCAGAGCTAGCAAATTGGCTCAATTTTATCAGGGTAAGTATGCCCTTATTCCCATGAGCTCCAAATTCCAGGTACTTTCCTTTCTCACAGCTGCTTTATGAACAAAAGATTGCGAATGCCATAAAACCTTGCTCAATGCTTTCTTTTTCCTTGTTTATTTTCCACAACTTACAAATGTTTGTCATTTTCAGCAATGATGGAAAGTGCTAGAGAAGTCGACCTAATGGAGAAAATGTGTCAGCAGGTGAGATCCTCAAATTTATACGTGTGTTAACTGTTTATATTTCTATAGTTATATCCCCTATTATGCGATAGTGATGCTCTTTTGTATATAACGGGTGCTACTTTCTTGTCTTTATATTTCAACACACAAGTATTACTAGTTGAATGACCAAATCAAATTGATGGGTTGTTTTTAATCTTCATGATTAATTTATTAAATTTGAATTTAGTTCCACCTAATTGTATTGCTGAAAAGTAAAATTATTTGGTTGCAGAGCAATTGGCAGCTCTGTTTTTTTTTAAACCTCATAAACTACCAGTGACGGGCCCTTAGAAAATGCCCGTCAGTGGAAGTGCGAACTAGTGACGGGCGCTCACAAAGGGCCCGTCAGTGGTGATACCTTTCCTCTGATGGGCAAATTGGGCCCGTCAGTGGAGGGCACCCCTCCACTAGCATTCCCAGGCTGACGGGCCCCCAGCCCGTCAGTAGAGGGGGTTAACTGCCCGTCAGTAAAGGCCCATTCTGCAGTAGTGACCGGAGTTCCTGAGCCGGAAGAAACCCGGAAGAAGTGGAGGACGTTATGCGGGGTGGTCGCCCGTTCTAGGGTTAGGATCACCCTCGCCGATTGGGGTGAGCTGACACGGGAGGAGCGGAGGTCCCTGTTTGACGAAGTGAAGGGCTCCTTCATATACCCAGAAGAGGTCGAAGCCGATTTCTTCCGAGCTACCATATTGATGGCTGGGAAGTGCTGGAGGAATTTCAAGCATAGACTGGTGAGGGACTATCTGAAGCAAAAGAAGTCGCCGTGCCAGGCATACCCGGATGTCTCCGAAGAAGATTGGGCGGAGTTCTGCGCCCTGAAGTCATCCGAAGAGTTCCAGGCAGATAGCCAGAAGGGGCAAGAGCTAGCCAGGAGGAACAAGCACCCGCATTATCTCGGCACCTTAGGGTACGTCGGTGCTAAGAAGAAGTGGGCAAAGGAGGATGAGGAAGCGGAGAAGCACGGACAGCAGCCGGTGTTCTCAGATTTCAGCGACAGCCGCATCCGGGACTGGTGCAGGCCGAGGACGAAGGTGGATCCTCGTGGTCAACGCGTGTGGAGAAACCCTGATGACGAGGAGGTCTATCAGAGAATGGTGGGGCTGAATGAGCAGGCATCTCAAGGCTCGTTTGTGTCAAGTCGGGAGAAAGACATACTCTCCGAGGCCATCGGCACCAGGGAGCCCTATGGACGCACGAGGGTTTCGGTAATCTGGCAACATGGAGTAAAGCCTTCACCGGGGACATGCAGGAGGCACGTCGACAGAGGAAGAGAGCAAGAGCCGAGCAGATGAAAGCAGAGATACAGTCGTCCCTTAAGGCGCAATTTGAGGAAAGAATGAGGGCGATGGAGGAGAGGCTTTCAGCACAGTACCTGCAGGACAGGGCGCCAGTCACAATTAGCCCGGGTGCCCGCCGCAGTAGCTGCGCCTCGGGTGCGGAGGATTGTTCTCCCGTCGACAAAATTGGGGGTCCGACACGGTGCAAGATGCAAATACAGTTCGCTACGACGAACTTCTCAATGGACGCCGCGTACGGTCAGGTGTGGCCATCTCCTCCTGGAACGGTGATGCACGGTGTCCTGTTAACGCCAAGCTTCGCGCGAGTGCAGGTCGAGTCAATCAACCCGACCTTCGCTAACTGTCCCTTGCCGAAACACGCGAGAAGCTGATGAGATGCAGTTGCTAAGCGACGCGGTCGGGTCGTTCGTCTAGTGGCCGAAGAAGGACATAGTCCTCGAATCAGCACCGAGCGCACCGTCCGTTCCTCCATGCTCGCCGGATCAAGGGATGCTCAGGTTTTCACCGGTGGTTGCTCGATCTCCGCCGGAGGTTTCGAGGCAGCTCGCCCTTCCTCAGCCTGTGCCGGCAGTGCCACATGTCGAGGTTACTCATTGTTCGCTACCCCCTCAACTCCCTAGCAGTACCACCAGTGGAGAGCTCACGGCCAAGCCGTGTTCCAACGAAGAGTCAAGGGGCCACATCCAAGCTGAAAGTATACAGAGCCAAGAAGTCTGCTTCAAAACTGGCGGATGATGTTGAATATCCTTTAGCGGAGCTAGCTCGCCAGCACGTGCCGGGACAACCTATGGTGGACGCTGACGTGAACCTGGGCGTAGCCTGCCGGAAGCTTCATGACCATTACCTCGATATGTCGAACAGGCCGTTCCCAGATACAAGAGTCGGCGTCGTAGTCTGCTTCAAGGAGGAGCATTTCAAGCATCGCCAAGGATATATGTTTCCCGTGGATTTCTCGGACATCTTCAACATGATGCACTTCCATGAGCTGGACGCCAGTCTCATGAGATGCTTCACGCTATAAGTCCTTACAACACAGCACCTATTTGTTTTATCACCGCTAAGTGCCTGCAATATAAGTCGTTCTTCTCCTATACTCAGATACATGCTTGATCTGACCGAAAGAAGAAAGTTGAACAACTCTGTGGGGTTCGGTGACCCACATTTGATCTCGGCCCAATGCATCGCGGCAAATAATAACATGGTGCGGGATTACGTCGTGCATTTACTCCATGAGTACTCCGCACGAGATCACATCCAGGTTGCCTATAACATCGGGTAAGCCACATCCTTTGCAAATTCTCATGGTTCGACGGCTAAACATGTAATAACTTCGTATCGTATAACCAGGGGCCATTGGATCCTCCTCGTGATCGTGCCAAAGTGGAATAAGGTATATTACTTTGATTCCATGAGGCGTAGCATTGACGCGCGCAAGCAAGGGTACGTGGACATCATGCGTCTACTCGACGAGTGAGTACCAAAACTTTTCGACTTCGTCCATTCCTATTCTTTCTTCTTCACAAAGAAAAGACAGTTCGATGCTAATTGTTTTGAATCACCTAGAGCGTTTGACACGTACGTCAAACAAGGAGGGAGGCACAAGGAGGTCAAGGAAGGAGTGCCCGTCGAGTTACGCCATGACTCAAAGTTTAAGGTATTCCGTAATGTCCTTGACTCCTCGAACTAATGCCATCATACTTCTGCCCTCTATACCTAATCGATATCCCGTTTTGTAGTGCCGGCAGCAGCCCGAAGGGACCGACGTCTGTGGGTATTACGTGTGTTTCCACATGCTAGCCCTTTGCAGCAACCCAAAGTACGGAGATCTAGCGGTACGAAACCATCGCCACTACTAATGTCTAGTGTTTAATCATGCTATTCACCCTGAGTGTAAGCCTCATGTTTTCAGGGAGCGGCGAAAAACCATGGCAATCAAACAGTTGGAAGATATGGACATGGCCCAGATTCGGTCGCACATCGCTAGCTTCCTAAACAACGAGGTCATTAGTCCCCCAAGGACGCTTCGGTTCCTCGCGGCAAGCTAGGAACTTAGGATTGCGACTAGTTAGATCATTACTTAGGTTTCTAGTTAGGTCATTACTTACTTCATTAGTTCCAAAGCATCAAACTTTGTAGTTATCTATCCAACTTGTGGTTTCAAATGATAAGTGCACTTGATGTTTGTAAATGTCTTGTTCATTTTTCCTCTCACTGCAAACATGGAAAAAGTGTGACATAACTATAACTTTTTCTTGTGAATATCACTGTTTTACAAATGAGACTTCTTTATCAACAGATATCGTGTATGGAGGCTTCGGCAAGTGGTTCTATTCATGTGAAGAACTTAAGAGAGGTCTAGTTTTTTGAATTTGATCAATATCTCCGCTGTGAATTGAGTATATGACTCAAGCGAACAAGTTTTGTAATATTATTTGTATGCGTATGTATGTGAATGTTTGTAGTTTATGTCTTGTGGTCGATGCGAGAATGAATGATTGAATCTGTTGTGCGGGCTGTGATTTGAATATATCATGTATATGAACTGTTTGCTTTTTCAGGGAGGCTAGTAAATCAGGCTAAATAATGTCTGTTCAAAAACATATCCGAGGCGGTTAGAACTTAACAACCGCCTCGGATGTGCTATCTCAACCGCCTCGGATAAGGATTTATGGGAGGCGGTTACATTTTTCTAACCGCCTTGAATAAGGAATTATCCGAGGCGGTTATGCTATCTCCACCGCCTCCGATAAGACATTATCCGAGGCGGTCGATAAAACGTAACCGCCTCCGATAAGTCCTTATCCGAGGCGGTTGAGAAATTGTAACCGACTCCGATAAGTCCTTATCCGAGGCAGTTTAGCCGTTTCAACCGCCTCGGATATGCTCTTATCCGAGGGGCTTGCGTAACCGCCTCCGATGCATGTCCCCCATATCCGCAACCACTCCGTGGAGGCGGCTGCCATAACCGCCTCGGATGTGCTATTTTAACCGCCTCGGATATGGATTTCTGTACTAGTGAAAACATGATTCGTTTATGTTTACCCAATTTGCAAATAAAACATATAAAAAGTGTGAAACAAATTTGAAGTGCTAATAATATATTCATAGATCATTAGTAGAACAAAGATAAGATACTAGTGGAATAAATCAAGAGTGCACGTGAAATACTTCAACGCTACTAGCAGAACACAAATAAAATATCAACACTATTTTCTTAGAAATATTCCCCTAGCTCACGAGAGCTGTTCACAAAAAATGTACCTTACGAAACAACATTTTGTCAAAGAATGTTGCATTGTTCATGAAAAATGTTCATATTTGTCAACAAAATGTTCACCTAACTTGTGAAAACATTTTTTTATTTAGAGAAAAATGTTTCTCTTTTTGGAGAAAAAATGTTAAATTGTTCATGAAGAAATGTTCCCACTAGCGTGAGAAAATGTGCCGCTAGTTCAAGAAAATTATTCAGGAGATCTAAACTAAGATGAAGGTTGTGAACTTGTGTCGATCTCATATTCCCATGTCAAATAATACAGAATCACTCGCTATTGAAACAAAATCAAAGATACAGGTGAATAGAAAAGCAATGGGAAACAAAATCGAGAGCTTTGTGGAACATTTCAAGCATTAGTGCGAAAAATATAAGATAATGACTAAACAAATCAAATATTGGCATAACACTTGAAAACCTACAACTAAATAAAAAACAAAGAGAAAAAATGAAGAGGAAGAAAAGAAATAACGCATCAGAAAGTAAAATTAAATGAAAGAAAAAGGAAAGTAAAAAGAAATCAAAAATTAAAAGAAAAAATGAAGAAGAAAGAACGCAAAAACGAATGGAAAAAAGCAGCATGAGATCTTGAATCCACAATATTAGAAGAAAGAGGTGTCACTGCCTCGTAACCGAACATGGTCAGATTTAAATTTTCAGGATGTCTATAGGACTATAATAACGCAGCGTGCAGTAATATTTTACTGGGCTGGCCCAACAACAATCAACGTGTAGGCGGTGAATTCTTAAAATCTGCAATGAACGGCATGTGGCGTTTCGACGGGAAAAAGACATAAGAAAATGAACATAGCAGTTTCCTGGGCCTAGGTTTTGTGGGCTTCATCCAGTGGAGTGCAGAGGTGCGCGTTGCCCTGGTATCTCCCGCTATAGGCGGTAGATAGCACCTCCCTCGCGCGCGCGATGCATAGGAATGCCCCGCGAGCGCTTCCTGCCTGCACTGCAATTAGCCCACGCGTGCCGCCTTCCTGCCTGCGCCGGCGTTCGCCGGTTCGCCCCTCCCTCCCAACTGGCAATGGCGTCCGCCGTTCTTCCCCGTCGAGTCTTCGACGCTAACCGTCCGGCCAGCTCGTTTGTCCCTCGCAGTGAACTCCTATCAGATTCAGAGGCCCAGCGGCAGCCGCGGATCATCTCGGCTTGCAGCTGGGCTTGCCGGTTCGTCGTCTCATCCGCCTTCTTCCTCTCGCAGCTCCGACCCCAGGTTCGCCTTCCTTCCCCATCCCGCACCCCCATTGTTCCCATCGAATCTATGTCTTGTCGCTGTTGCCCTTGGCCTGACCAGTCTCGAGTAGAGACTGCACCCACGGACCAGTGATTGCGTCGTGTTCGATTTCGTGTGGGGGCAAATGGGGGCGTGCGTATCAATGTGGGTAAATCCCTCCCTATCGTGCGTCGAAAATTGGAGTGCAATCTCCTTGCGGTTATAATTGCAAGTGCGAAGCGGCGGTGTGTGTCTAGCGATTCTTAGAAATTTTGGCATCGAAAGAGGGTGCAGTTGTGCCAATTGGCTTTTTTTTTCATTTTTGCCATATGACCTAGGGATAACTGCACTGCAAAGTCGTCAACTAGACAAGATAACTAGTAATTTTAGGTGGTTCTTCAAGACAATGGGGAACTGTACTAGTTTTGGAACATTTGGGTTTACCGTGCTGTTAACCGATTTTCTTGACTTCCGACTCTGAACCATAGATTCACTGGTTTTGTACTGGTTAGTGGTTACACACTGAATGCATCTTCTTCCTCTGTCTGATGCTTGAGGCTTGAGTTCTAATGGTATTTGTCCAGTCGTCCTTGCTGAAATTGCAGTTATTTCACAGCTTCTAGGAATATAACTTAAATGCTGCTCTATTATGGCAAAATTATGAGTTCGGTTAACAGAATGGCGCAGTAAATTACATAGCTGTAGACGAATACAATATTTGCTGAGTGCATGTATTCACCCCGCTTAAACTGTCAACCATTTCAATGCAATTTGCTATGCATACTATAATTAATTTGCAGGGTTACTATCTATAATCTTACTCCCCCACAAGTAGTTGTAGAAATATAGGTACTGGTGCCGGCCGATCGTCTTGAATGCCCTGCAGGTTTTAAACTATTTGCCGCATTGTTGGTCTACAGGCCTCATTGTCCTGAATGCACCAACATGCAACCTTGCATGCTCTCTCCAGCTCTTCAAAATTTGCATCACGCAATCTGTGTTATCCAAGACTTCAGAAGTGTCACCTTTGCTTATCCTCTCTGCAGCCCAGAGCGGATAGTACCGTATGGTTCTGTTTTCCATCAATTCTATTCATTCTGCCTGAAATTATCTCGGACAACATCTTCCCATAACTGTACATATCTGCCTACTGTTCCTCTCACAGTTGTGAGTGCCCGGCTAAAATTTCGTTCCATAAGCTTTGCCAGACCAAAACCTGCCACTTTTGGGCTGAAGTTGGTATCAAGATGTACATTCTCAGGCTTTATGTCACGATGTATGATGCATTCATGGCATTCCTCATGGAGATAATGTAATCCTTTCGCAACACCTATAATAACTTGAAATCTTGTGTTCCAATCCAATACCTTCACATTCTTAAAGAGATGAGAATCTAGAGAACCATTTACCATAAAGTCATATACCAGCAGCCTTTTGGCTCCTCTCAAGCAGAATCCGCTGAGGCGAACCAGATTAGTGTGGTGAATTCTTCCCAAGGCCCTCACCTCATTCTGGAATTGCTTCTCTCCTTGCTTCATGCTTTCAAGCTTCTTGACTGACAGCTATTAATTTTGAGCCTGGAAATAGTCCTTTGAACACTGAACCAAAGCTGCCCTTTCCTAGTTTATCTGAGAAATTCATTGTGCAGTGCTTTAAAAAGGAATAGTCGTATAGGACAAGAGAGTGATCATTTGAGAAAGCATTTTGAGTTAAATTCCTTTTTTGAAGCATCTGCACTAATATGCCAAGAGAAGTGCGACAAAAATACTACCTAGCGCTGCAACTATCACACTAAGCCTCACATTATATGTCTTCTTTCCATTGTCTTGAGCTAGAAGATCAGATGCTGCAGCGTGTATATAAATATCAACATCATCAATATTATCATCAGGTAATTGTTTGAGATCCTGGAGTTCACTATTCCAAATAATATTGTTATGTGGGGACATCAATATAAGCGGCAGGGCCGCCCTTAGGCGCACGTCAGGCAAGGCGGCTGCGCAAAGAGAACTTGTTCATCAAGTTAGAGATTTCCTTTTTGAAATATTAGTTACCAAAATTAGAGATTGTATCCCTTAAGAATTAAATTGGTTTTGGATGCCTCTATATGAGGGGGCATTGTCTATTGAATAAAGCAAACAAGAAGTTAACCCTAATTTCTCTTCGTCTCCTTCCTCTCCTCCCTGCTCTAGCTGTCGCCTCTCTTTCCACTGTCCCAATACACGGGTCATAACAGTTTTGGTATCAAAGCCCACGATTTCTGCCGCGCCTGTCATCATGAGCATGCTCGTGGATCCCAACACACCCCTCACCATTGCATGCTCGACCAATTCACCGAGCACATCCGCGCTGAGCTGCATGCCGACAACGGCGAGCTGGCAGCCACCACGGAGCAGGTGTCCAACCTCTTCGCTCGCACGCAGAACCTGAACGATCAGCAGAAGGCGCATGGCCTCGCCATCGTGTGCCAAAAAAAACCCTCGGAGGACCCTCGCCGGCCGTCACCTCTAACTCCTCGGCCATGATCCCCTGTGTTCCTCTCCTGTGGCTTCTGTCGTGTTCCTTGCGGCCTAGCAGAAGGACGAGGCGGGGCTCCCCTGCTGAAAGGACATCTAAGCCCCTAAGTGGGTTTTGGTGTAAATGACAAATGATTAGGGGACTAACTACGTTTACAAAGTATATGAACAGGTGTTAGTCCAATGGTTGATCAGCAAAGGTGATCGGAGACCCCCTAAGCAAAAAGGAGAGAAGAAGATGGTGTATTTAAAATATGCATTTTATCTTATGCTTGAGTCATAGGAAGGTCGGACTATTAAGAGGGGCAAAGTGATGAACAAGAGGGTGAAAACATATATCCTATGAGATCTTACATCCACAACCCATGTTCGAGAAAAATCCCAAAAGAAAGCAAGTGAGAAGCCTCATGTTATACCCTGCTATTTGCTCTCTGTGTGCACCCGGAGTCTTGGTCCGGAGGTTCCGGACCTCCGGGCTACCCAGAATCTGGATGGCCTTCCGGATGGAATTCCGGGCCAGTCCAGTAGCTACTGGACTGGCGGAAGGCAGCCCGGAATTTTGAGCGCACCCGGAGTCTCGGTCTGGAGGTTCTGGACCATCATCCAGAATCCGGATGGCTTTCCGGATGGAATTCCGGACCAATCCAGTAGCTACTGGACTGGCCCGAAAGGCTGTCCGGAAGGCAGCCCGGGATCCCGGTGATCCAGAAGTTGGCCCGGAAGTTCCAGATGGACTTCCGGACCGTGCGCGCTGCATCCCAACGGGCAGATTTCGATGGGGCCTAACCAGCTTGAGCTTGTTAAAACTCTATCTCCTCCACCATTTTTGAAGCTCAAAACTTGAGAAGCTCCTCCCCTAGTGCTCAAATCCCATCAAGCCTTTGAGGGAAAAGAAAGAGTAGTCCTAGATCTACAATTCCACCAAGCCAAAGTTGAATCTCCCTTGAGTTCATTGCGTTGCTTGTTACTCTTGGGATTTTGGGAATCCCTAGCCGGTTGGTGTCTCCCAGAAGCCTCCAAGTTGTGGATTTGTGCTCCGGGATTGTTTGTGAAGGTTTGGAGGCCGCCTCAAGGTTTACCACTAGTGATTTGAGCTCGAGCTTGGTTTGCCGAGGCTCAAAGGAGAAGAAGGCGAGACTTGGTGTCGTGAGGTGCTTTGTTTGGCCTCCGCCTCTCCAATGGAGATTAGCACCCTTCCCAAGGGTGTGAACTTGGGGATATATTTTCGTCTCCAACTTGTGGTTATTTTGTTCCCAAATCTCTATTTTATGTTTGATTTTGATAACTTGCTTATCTTGTGATTGTCTTTGAGTTAATTGTGTCTTGTCATATAGGTTGATCATTTAGTTGCACATTTACAGAATCTATAATTCCGCACTTCTCTAAAAGCAATTGAAAAAGGCTAAAATTTGTAGTCGCCTATTCACCCCCCTCTAGTCGACATCTTTGATCCTTCACCTGCGAAGGACAACGATGCCTTGGCCTCATTGCGCCGTTTCACGCCTGCTCCTAGCGCGCAGCGCTCCCGTGCCGAGGACAACCATGCCTACAGCCGCCCACCTCGCCTCCACAAGCTCGAGTTCCCAACATATGATGGGGAGGGCGATCCGCTTCCCTGGCTTAATCGGTCCAAGCAGTTCTTCGGCCAACATACCCGGGAAAGCGAGAAGACTTGGCTCGCGTCCTACCACTCGACATGGCTGGCCAACCTATGGTACTGCCACATAGAGCAAACCTTCTCACAGCAACCCATTTGGCGAACCCATCTCGCTCCGCTACTCGAGTATGGTGGCCGATTATCAGAAGCAGCTATTTCTCGTCTCGAGTTGCAGGATCCTACCCGACGTGGAGGAAGGCGACATCACTGTCAACGGGCTTTGCCGAGCCGCTCAAGGCCCAAGTCCTCCTCAAACCCACGACGCTCGAGGATGCCATAGACATCGCCTGCTCCTCCAACCATCTTGTTGCGGTAGCCTCGGTTGCTCCCGCTAATAGCCACAGAGATGGTGTCATATCGACTGCCTCCAACAGCTCACAACTGTTCAAAAAACTCTCCTCGGCTAAGATGGAAGAACAACGCTGCTAGGGACTATGCAACAAGTGCGACGAACCCTTTGTCCCTGATGTTGGGGAACGTGCTACGCAAAACAAAAATTTACCGCGAACAATCCACCCCAAGATCACTATCGAGGTGCAGGCAACGAGATCATACCTTCGACGATAACGTCAATGCAGCAGAGAAGTTGACCGATGTCGATGAAGTCCGCAGACTCCCGCAGCTAGGTTATACCTCCCAGCCGCGAGAGCGATCTCCTCGCGAATAGTTCGCCCGATCGAACGCCGAAGTATACGACGTCTCCGAGGTATCCACGCGTACCGGATCAGCGACACCGCAGTAATGTGTGGACCAGCACACAAGAACAGCGGGGATCTACGAGAAGGAGAAGCAGCAGCGCGCCGGCAGCTGTACTAGATCCAATCTAGAAGAGAGAGAAAAAGAAGGCTGTGGCCAATCTAAAGATGGCCGGCCTAGGGTTTAGGGCTGCTTCTGGGGCTGCCTGGATACTCTTTGAGGTGCCCTGCCCCTCTGTTTATAGGGGTTGGGGCAGCTCTCCCTAGGTAGGTGGAGTCCTACTCCAGCAGGGACACCCTGTTGGAGTTGGAGTCCAACTCCACTAGAACCTTCTAGAATCTTCTAGAACCTTCTAGAACCTTCTAAAACCTTCCAGAACCTTCTAGAACCTTCCAATACTTTCTGGAACACTTCCGGACATCACCGGAACCATCCGGGACCTCTCAGAACACTTTCGAGATCATCCGAAACACTTTCGGAACCGTTCTCTCTCGTTCTCCATAAATCGTAGCATTCCTAAATGTCGCTAAAACGTTAAGCGTGTGACCCTATAGGTTCGAGTATATGTGGACATGTCCGGGACACCTTCCGGTCAATAATCGTCAGCGGGATCTGGACACCCATAACGACTCCCACATATCATCGAAGATCTTTATCGAGCGAACCTTGTATTGTCGCATACAATTCCTTTGCCTCACGATACGTTACACAACCCGAGGCGAGACTTTGACGGTATCCCTGTGATCAACTCCTTGATCACCATACCTAGTTATCCTCGTTACCGGTTTGTACTCTTTTCTCGTTTCCGTATTCTGGTATCCCCGTGACTAACCTTTTGGTCACAATACCTGGCCAGGCGATGCTGGACACCGTAATACCGAGTGGGCCCAGAGTGTATCTCTCCATCGCCAGATGGGCAAATCTCAGTCTTGACATATCTAGAACCACGATATACTTTCTGGTGTACCTGGAAGTCACCTTTATAATTACCCAGTTACGGAGTAACGTTTGATGACCCCAAAGCAACCATCCGGTATCCGGGTCTATGATATTCTCATGGTCTAAGGACGCAAGTAAACGTTAACACATCATGAGAAGATACTGACAACATATTGACGAAGTGATCTCGCAGTATCTCATAAGGGGGTCTATCCAACACCATTGTTACCCTAACAATGTGTTCCCATTATTGTCGGCATCCTTGTTACATTAACAATGCCCATGATCAGGAAAACAAGATCATCAACAATACATGAGCTAGTCCATAGGCCTGACTAGGGATCTGAGTGGCGTTTATTATTCCACACATGCAATTAGGTTTTCCTCTGAATCTCATATTCAAGAACCAATGCAATTCTAGCATAGAACATAAACTTAATCATGACCATGAAAATAGAATAATAACAACTTTATTATTGCCTCTAGGGCATATTTCCAACACCTGATCATCGCTGTAAGAAATTATTTATGTTGCATATTGCTGAGGACTCTAATGACGACGAGCTGAACCATGAAACAACCTCAAATCTCCCTATTGGCCCTGTCCGGCATCCGCGGTTCCTGCACAATGTAGCTACATGTCACCGTGGGCGGCGGCTCCCTCATTGCCCTCCATGCACAACTTCTTGGCGTCTGAGCTAACTAGGCGCATCAAACTTACCCCTGTGACCGTTCATTCGTCACTTTGTGATCGTGTTTTTTGACAATGTTTTCATTTACAGTGCATCCTAGGCCGACCACCTTCGGCATGTGCATGAGGTGTTCCGGCTCCTCCACCAGCACCAACTATTCCTCAAGTAGCCCAAGTGCCTCTTCGGGGAAACCTCCGTCGCTTACTTGGGCCTCGTCATCTCCACCGGCATGGCCATGGATTCCTTGGTGCTAGTCAAGGTGAACGATGTGACCGACTAGCCGATGCCCTAGTCGGTTCGTGCTCTTCGGGGGTTCCTTGGTCTTGCGGGATATTATCATTGCTTTATCCAGGACTATGGGACCCGTCTTCTGCGGAAAGATGGCTTCGCTTGGTCCAAGGAAGCGGACCATGCCTTCACCATGCTCAAGACAGCTTTGATGACTCCCCGATACTTGAACTACCAGATAATAGATGTGCATGTATGTGCTTGTGCCAAATACCACAAGCAAAAGTACGCGATAAGCACCTTTTGCCCCAGACATGTTCTTGAAAAGAACAGACAATTGCCTGAAAAAAATATTTATGTATTTTGGTGAAAGAAAAATTTTTCTTTCCAACTGTGAGGTCTTCTCCTAGTTGGTACAAAAAGGACCACTCAATTGTTAAAATCTGTTTTACTACACTTCTTCGAATGTGTAAATAATTGTTTCTCTCTGTATCGTATAGTTCGATTTTGTTAAGTAAGGCCCTCATATCTGGCCAGATACTCTAGTATCTTCTCTTTAAATTGCAATGGTCTTATTCGTCTCCAAGAAGCTAGAAGAACAGCAGTTGAAGGACCAACTAGATTAATATAAGCCAGGTGCCTGTTCTTAAGAAATGAACATCTAGAGGGGTCTAGATTTACTTAGGGGGTGTTTGGTTGGGCTTTTCAGCAGCTTTTCACTGGAAAAAGCTGCAGCCCAACCAAACGGCCAGCTTTTCAGTAGCTTTTGCCAACGGTAGCTGTGGGCTTTGCAGTGCAAATTCAGCTGTTTGGAAAAGCTGCCTGCTGCTAGTTTTTTGCAATGTGCTGAAGTTTCAGTGCTCATTTTCCAAAATACTATAGATGGTTTGGATCAACCAAAAGCCATATGGTCACTTTCTCACAGCCACAACAGCTTTTTCAAACAGCCAGCCAACAGCAGATTTGTCAATAGCCACAGCCCAACCAAACAGGCCCTTAGCCTGTTCTAAATTATGCATAACCATAACTCCATAAGCATGGATGATTATTTAGAAACCATTACATTGTTCGTTTGGTTGCATAAAAGTATCGAACCTGTTTTGCATCATGCTCCAATCTAAACCGCATGTTTCCATCTCTCCTAGTATTAGTAGTTTCCATTAGATTACCTCAAGCATCTACGGTAAAAAGTACCAATAAACCATTTTCTCCAATAAACCATCTATTATATTACTACTTATAATATGAGAGTTGGTGGTGGTGGTTCATCCACACTCCCCTCCTCCTCCTTCCTCCCTCTTTTTTGTTAGACCCTTACAGACAGACACCTAATTCATAGCTAAACAATCTCAACTGAATGATGATTATCTTATCCACAAAAACAACTTACCGTCCCATTCAATTTGACATAGCTAAAAACGTCTCAACTGAACTATCTTTTTGTTACGTCTGTGATCAACAATTAAACATATAAATAACAAACAAAATATCCACATCTGCGCCATATCCATGCATTGCTGATTATTAGACAGATGTTTTACTCAATTGGATCGAGATTATTGAAGCTGATGTATGAAGACAATAACACAGAACTGAATCACATATACATATTTTGGGCCCTTGTAACAAAATTCAGATGTGCAGTTAGGCTCATGTTTGTTTAAATTTGGTTTTATCCTAGCTATCTTATGCTATTAGTTGGGAAAAAACAGTGCAGATTACTGCTGGACATAACAGCAGCACATACATCATGCAGATTCTGGTGTATGGTAGAGAGCTCAATTTTTGTAATGCCTCGAGTAAGAAATGAGGGACCGAAATATTTAAATGTAACAGCAGTCTCCCTTTTTATATTGGTTATTCAATTCTGCTGTAAGCCTACAATGTTGAAATCGATATACCGAACGAAATAAAAGATGAGGATACTAGTTTCTACATATGTACAACTTCAGTCACTCAGAGTACTCTTCAAACATACAAATGCCTTGCCCACATAAATTGCAGTGTTCTCTGCTTATGAGCTTGGAATTATGAACTGCCTGAAGTCGCACTGTGTGCCTGAGAAGTTGTGCTGTACTGTGTCTGGGTAGTCTGACTTGAAGATAGATCTGAGAAGAAGTTTATGACATCAGGGCTTTCACCAAGAACTCTCAGTGACCTGGGAACGGGAGGCATGTTCACATCAAGGAATCCCTCTAGAATTTGGACAATCTGACCGGTTGTGGGTCTAGTGCTTCATCATCTTGGATGCACCAACAAGCAACTTTACAAGCTCTTGTGAGCTCATCAGGATTTGCATCTCCTTTCAGCCTGGGGTCCAATAAGGTCTGCACATCCCCTTCATGGAGCTTGCTTGCAGCCAAGGTTGGGAAGAAAGCGGACATGCCCTCCTTTCCACGATCAGCATTCCTCCTGCCTGATATGAGTTCAAAGAGCATCATGCCGTAGCTGAATACATCTGCCTTTGCTGTTATTGGCACGCCGCTGATCCATTCAGGTGCAAGATAACCCCTTGTTCCTCTCATCGTCGTCAAAACACGGCTGAAGTCTCGGCCTAGGAGCTTTGCTAGACCAAAATCAGAAACTTTTGGTACAAACGACTCATCCAAGAGTATGTTATCTGGCTTGACATCACAGTGTATGATGCAATCCCTACATTTTTCATGCAGGTAGTTTAGGCCTCTTGCTGTTCCAAGTGCAATTTGATACCTCGTCGCCCAGCTTAATGCTGTAATGTCACCAGGAAACAGCTGCACTTCGAGGGAGCCCTTTGGCATGAACTCGTACACAAGCAGCCTCTTTGATCCTTCAGAACAGAATCCAAGAAGGCGGACCAAATTAACATGCTGGGTCGTCCCAATGGTGCTTACCTCAGCACGGAATTGCTTCTCCCCTTGATGAAAACCATCGAGCTTCTTCACAGCAATGGTAGTTGAATCCGGGAGCTTCCCTTTGAAAACCGAGCCGAAGGCACCTCCCCCTAGCTTCTCTGAGAAGTTGTTGGTGACATGCTGCAGATCACTGTACCTGAAGGCAATCAGTGTGCCGCCAGCAGTCTTGGATATCCGAAGAGTCCTGTCTCGGCGGCATTTCTGAAATAGGAAGAACAACATAATCGCAAGGATTATCAGAACTGCAGTGACTCCACCAACAACTGCACCAATAATTGTTGTCTTGCTCTTTTTTTGGTCTGGCAGCTCAGATGCTGCAAGTCTGAGGAAGAGTGTGCCTACTCCATTTCCACTGTATTGTTCTTGGAGGTTAACCAGGTCCCCATGCCAAACAAAGCAGCCACTAGTATTGTAAGTGTAAGCATTACATGAGCAATTTTGAGACAAGCCGCCTGACATTCTTGAGAGCTTGTGCCTGCTGCACTCTGGGCATTCTCAGGTAGCCGCACCCCTGACATGGGATAGAACTTATCAGGCTGAGTCTGTGAGGAGCTCGAGTTGCTCTGGCACTGCAAAGGTGCTTTCCTCTTGCACCCACCACTGTAATCCTGGAGGTCCCAGTCGCTCTGAACCTTCTGGCTGAACCCCTTGACGCAGTTGCAGAACGGCAGGGCATTGTTGCTGCAGCTGCCATATGCACCACAGAGCGCATATACCTCACACTGAGTCCGTGGCTGGGCCCAGAACAAGATCCACTGCTGTGTGGAATCCACCCATGTCAGCTGCTTGATCTGTCCGGTCACGTCAAGGATGAACCGTGAGATGACTGAGTCATCCTTCATCGAGTAGATGAAGTAGCTTTCAGTGGCGTTGTTGATGAATCGGAAGTCATATCTGAAATTGGCCGTCATCTCTGGTACAGGCTAAAGATATTGCCGTTCCAAGGGCCACTGGTCCAGTAGCTGATGGATTCATTCCACTGGATGAAGTACTGCGTTGTGCCGTCTGGGTCCAGCTCCAGCGAGAACAACCCCGGAGATGGGTCTGCGTTGTTCTTCCAAGGAACAAGCCTCTGGCTCACACCGGTGGTCTTGTTCAGCCCGAGCTTGCCCCCTGGAAGCCAGGTGTTTGTCGGATGATCTATGCTTCGCCAATAAACTATTGATGAATTGGAGGCATCGATGAGGTCGAGGCTACCGGTGTCCCTGAGGATGGCCATGGTAGAGTTGGAGGATATGCTTACGTTGGTCGACCATAGCTGCTGGTTCTTGGATTGGTCAAGGAGGACAAGGTTGCCGTCTCTGCCAATGGCCAAGATGGCCGTGGTCGGGTCAGAGACCGGCATGTCAGTGGTTGCCGTCCACACGGTGGTCACCTGCGGTATGTTGCTGTACCATATGGCTATGTAGTAGCTGCTGGAACTGGAAGCGGTGGCGTTACTTTGTGGTGGGAGTAGAAGCCCAAGGCGAATTTGTTGCCCTGGGACACAATCTTCTGCGCCCAGGACAAATGTGTGTGTGGAGTTGATGGTGTCAACGGCTCTGCAGAGAAGGATTTGGCCGAGTAGTAGGAGGAAGAAGAGAGGAGCCATGGATGGGAGCTTGGGAGGGAGGATGGGAGTCTGGACTTTAAGAGTAGCTCGTGGTGGTGGTTGGATACAGAGGTTCTAGGTTATTGAGCAACAAGGCTAATTAAATAAGAAGCCTTCTTTGACTTGGTACAGGAGCCAGGTTGATTAAAGATACATGTCTTTAACGCCCTTCTGGTGTTGAATGATGGATGATTAACAGAATTAAATCTTGTGTTGAAAATCAAGGCATAGTATCAACGGTGTTTTTTCTCGATTGATTATTTATGATGTCCATTCTTCCTCTTTTTTCTGCCAGGAATTATGCTGGCTCTTCAACTCATTCTAGTTTTTTAATAGGAAATCAACTCACTCTAGGCTGCATATTCCCTTATTTCTTTCTTATTGTTATTCGCTTGTCACTGATTGATACTTGTGAACAGAATCGCCAACATCCATGATGCTGACTGTTGCTGGAAGAAGAAAAAGGGAAATGGTGTGAAGCCAGAAAAGTGTTGTTCCGGCAGCAGAAGCCCCAACGGGCAGCGTTGACTTGGAATAGTTTAACGAAGGCCCGTTGTTCGCCGCAGATCTTTTAAGACTTCTCTCTCATCTTGCAGTTATATTATTCAGTTCAGAAGTTCAAGTCTATCTATTGTTGCAATCTCTAATCTGGACCAGGTGGCGTCTCCTTTTGAAGATGACCAGACCATGAATTGTGGCTGCTGTTCTCCCATGGGAGCTTCCTGAAGATGTTGCTGCAAGAAGATTAGCTGGTCATGGTGAATACCAGAGCCGTAGAGTTGTCCGTTGATCTGCTCCATTTGGGGTGCGTTTGGTTGGACGGCAAGGAGGGATGGGTTTAGGGCCATTCAGTTTTTCGTAGATGGGATGAGCCATTTTTTTATTTAGTTAGATGAATGGGATGAACCAATCTTTGTTTGGTTGGAGGGATGAAAGTTGGATGGGATAAACCAATTTAACTTAATTATATTACTTAGTTTATATTAATAATGATTAATTATATAGTAAAGAACACCCTAAATACCTACCAATACTAAACTAGCCATAAACTTACTAATTAATAATAAAATATATTAATTATCACTGATTATATACTAATTAACTCACTAATAATATATTAATCAACACAGTAAACACTAATCTTACCGTTACAAATACTAATTAATAATAAAATATGCTAATTATCACTAATAATTATTAATTATCACTAATCATTTTCTAATAATCATAATTAAAGAAGGGCGACAGCCTCATCCAGCCATTTTGGCCGAGTCTCTCCATCCAGCATATTGAGGGAATATTTCTCTAGAGTGGATATCTCTATCCACCTCATCCCTCTAACCAACAGATGAATATCCATAAAAAGGTGAATATCCCTATCCCATTCACCTTCATTCCATGAACCAAACGCACCCTTGGTACATCAGTTCCTGGTTGAGATTTGTAAGACTCGTGTTGAAGGTGTAAACGAAGTGCAGCCTCTATTAACAAAGTGTAGCCCCTATTGAAAGTGTAAAAGGCATCTACTGATACGCCTCTGTTTCTTTTTCCTTTCCAACTGATCACGTTTTAGTGGTATGATTTACACATGTACCTTTGTAATTGGAGTGCAGAGACAGATTAGCTGACCAGTCCACATTTCGACGGGTAATCAAAACAAACTTTTTCTTCTTTCTTTTATTGAGAGATGGAATGAAACGTTCCATCAACCTTGGCGCATGGCGAAATCGCGGTCCACCACAGCAAGAACAGACTCTGAGAAGTGCCCCGTCGAGACCACATATAGAACTAGAACTCGAGTCAATGACTTGTTGGAGAAAAATATGAGAATTGCCGAGGTTGACATTGAAAAGACAAGTCTCGAGTCTTGCTCGGGGCAATTCCAGTGTATTATATTTTAAACCTATCATATGCATTCAATATTGTCACACCCCGATTTTCCAAAACCTGAAAATTAGGGCCAACAAAAACTTTTGGTAATAATGCGAACTGAAATACACCAGATTAAAAACTTTATCGCAAGTCGTGCCAAGCCGCCAAGCGACGCAAACCAAAACCCTAACGCAAGGATAAGGTAGCATCTGCGCTATATGTACCGATACATCCGCGGCACCCCGCGGTAGCTTAGCTCAAGCCGAGGCAGGGAAGTTCCGAGAGTTTCCATAGCCTCTCCATGCCTTGCCACATTCCGGAACCCCGGTGCCATGCCCCGGTTTTCTATCTGCTTAATTAACCCCAACCTCCTCTCTAAACCCTAGCTCGGCGAAATCGTACAACAGGACACCTGCGACCGCGACACCTTGTCGTCGAACGGCCCCGAGTCGAGATGCAAAGATTCCCAAGGGTTTCCGTACCTTGCGTCATCCTGCCGCGTTTCGAAACCCTAGACCCGTGTCCCCATTCCCCTTCCCCTATTTAAAACTAATTCTTTCTAAAACCCTAACCCGTCGATAGCACCGCCCCAGTCCTAAACATATATACGGGCATACCAGCAATGCTTGCCCAAGCCTTATCTCCCCGGACTCCCTACCATTATCCTAACCCTGTCACCAAGTGTATGTGGGCATATACCCTTAAATTTCTAGCTCAATAAACTAGTTGATCTCTCGGCCCCGACAATTCAAAATAAATTATCTGGGACATACTAGGCCTACTTCCAACCCACTACTGAAGTAGCACGGGGACCTTAAGTTCAAAAGCCCCAAAACCCTTTAAAAGCCTCATCTTAAGATATCTTTGAAATTTAACCGAAAACCTTAGTATTAAACATCAAAAGACTTCCTTAAACTTATAGGTGATATATGCAGCATGATTTATTCAAACACATGATCAGCCGACCGTGTCCCTGCTAGGACCGTCAAAGATAGACTTCAACTCAGAACCTAATCACTGCTAATTAACGAGTTCTCTAATTCTTGTGGGGCAACCATTGACTAACTAGAATGTTCTGTTTTTTTAAAAAAATGAATGAAAGCTCACATCTTATGCTCTCAGATTTTTGCCAAACGAATCCGACAAACATCTCAGGTGTAACACAGTGTCGTCTCTGCCTGCCCGCTATTAATTTCGTTCCCTTTCTCTGCTAAGGGTACCCTAGTTGTCCCAACCGACAGCCCTTTTTCCTCACCTCCACGTGGTCCCAGGCCCATGGGCAGCTCCTCCTACACTCTCCACTCCTCAATCCCCCTTTCTGAGCAGGGCTCCTCCTTCTCCGCTGCACCAGGCCACCTCATCGTCTTGGCCTGGAGCCGATGCCCAACTCAGCTGGATTCTCGCCGTGGCCGCCGTTGACACGCACTCCGGCCACGTGCTCCTCCATCTACCACCTGCCGAGCAGCTACGAAATGAGCAGGCCGAGCTCCATCTCTCGCCAAGCCTCTCTCCTCCCCCACCTCCATCCCCTGCCTTCACCCGAGCAGCGCCAAGCATCGATTCGAGCTTCCCTTCCTCCTCTCACCGCACGCCTCCTTCTCCAATGGACCTTCGCCAAAAATCGAGCCCCTGGCATGTTGCCCCAAACGCCGAGCCCTCCTCCTCCTCCGCATCTCCACTGACCCCCTCAAGCCGAGCTCCCTCATGCCTCTACTCCTCTCTGCTGCTCCCGGAACCCAGATCTGAGCAAATCCAGACGCCCCACCGCGGCAAGGAGTCGTCGCCGGCCCAACCCGAGTCCACCGCCGCCATGGCTCACCGGAGCTCCCTCCACCACCAGTCACCGCCCGCCCCGCCCTTCTCCTCTCGCCGCCACCGGCCTGCTCCCTGACACCGGCCGGACCTGCGCCACTCATTAGCCGCCGCCCGCCGGCCGCCGCGGGGCCACGCCTCCCCAAGCTCCTCCCCGGCCGCCGAGCTCAAGTTGCCCCAATGGCTGCTCGCGCCACGGCCTCCTGCCGCCGGCGACCTCCCTTTTGGTCTGAGGAACCGACCGGGTCCTCGGGCTCGCGTTCTCCAGCTGAGAGCCCGCCAGGTAAGAGCGCGCCGCCCTCCCATCCCCTGCAGCTTTCCTGACCACCGCCGCGAGCCGCCTCCTCCTCCTCAGGCCGCCGCCGCTTTCCCCAATCTCCCCCACGGCCGGAGACCCCAGCTCAGTCCCGCGGCGCCGTTGCCCTTGGCTTCTTCGATCCCGGACAGAGCAAGTTGGATAAGCATTTCTAAAGCCAGCACCGAGCAGGTAAGCCACGCCGGATTTTTCTCTAGGACCCTAGTGCTCACCAGCCACCTAGTACCAGTGGAAGCGCCTCCCCAGTTTCCGTATTCTTCACTGGAAAGCGTAACTTCAGTTGCTTAGGAAACGTAAAGCTCTCTAGGACCCAGTACGGAACGGATTTTGTTCTAAACTAACTGGTTCCGGTTCACAAAAATGATACCTAATCATTGGTTCAAACTATAATCGAAGATATAAAACTAAGCTTAAACAACAGAGGATGAGTTATGAGTTATGTATAGATGACCTTGCAACATATGCTCCATAGTCAAGCTTGTAGATGCATATGTTTCCCAAGGCATTAAGAAGGGTTAATCATTCCGCGGCATGTTAAGGCTAGAAATCTTTAGCGATTCATTCCTTCAATCTTAAAGATGAGAGGCAGTAAGAGTTATCCATTGGATACCAAATGATATCTAAAGCGATATATACGTGCTTTATAAATCCTGAGCAAATCCAGAAATGCACATGCGTTCATCCGAACATCCAATAATGTTGACCATTTCTAGATCTAGCAGATATAAAAAGGGGCTAAGAAGTCTAAATGCTAATAAATTCCAAGACCTGAGAACCCTAGTGTGTTGAAATCATCTCTTTGTTTGACCAGACTAATACCTCCTAGTGCCACCGACAAAACACTAAGGTATACATCCGAATCCTGTCTCCCAGAAGCATATCGAAGAATGGTACATTCTGTGAGCCCCAAATAAAAATATTAGAACCAAGGCCACCTCGAATACAAAGGTTTTATTATTCAACAAACTAGCGTTTCCTCCTACGATAAATCGTTTGCTGCAAACCCTAATAACCGACTGGGTTTGCCAAATCCTACTAGCAATTCGGTACTAGGAAAACAATCGCAAGAACTAACCGGTTTTACATTGAAAACTCGAAGAAAAGAAGAAACCCTAATGAACACTCGCCAAACGCAATAGAAGCCAAGAAAAAAACCCTAACTCGGCAGAAAGTCCTGGAACCCACACTCTTTTTATTGGGTTGACCTAGAAGCACCATCTCTAACTCTTAAGACATCTTAAAGTCAAACCGCTAGTAAAACGCACTGTGATTTCATGTGTTGATTCCTTCGACTCTACATTCGATGTTCTTGGTTCTTCCTCGCACTGCTTCTATTCGATGCATCCGACGTGTAGTTGACGGTACGACAAATCGTGCGAGGGAATCTGGGAAGCCGTCGAATCAAATTCAAGACCTAACGCCGGCCAGGACTCGCCAGGCAAGCACTCCCACTTTGACCATGTTGAATCCCATACTGTGAACATTAAGTATTTTGTTGCAAACTTGCACGCTATGTTGAAATCGATGTTATTTTATGCTAAGGTAGTTATGCCGAGTAATTGCATATGAGGTAGGTTCTGAAATCAAATCCTTGTAGCCCTAAGAATATTTAGTCGGTTGATATTCGACCGACCAACTAGGTAGGAATATAGGCTTTAGCCTTGCTTAGCCATGCTGTAGTAAAAACGAAGCTTTAACGATACGATGGGTTGGGATCAAAACTCTCGGTTTGTTATACATTCTGAGGGAATCTTTTAAAATGAAAGGTTTGCTAAAATCTCAAATGAAAGTGATGGAGGTTTTGGATTCGGGCGGGAATGCTAAGGGTGTTATGAGGAGGTAGAGTAGCCGGTTGCTACTTGCGGAAGGAATGGTCGGGTAGCCGGTCGCTACCCGTGGAGTTGGTTGGTTATGGAGTCCCGCTCGAATCGGTTAAGGACCGAACCTAAGTGCCGCTGAATCAGTTCCCCCACCGTACGTCCACATGTCCTTTATGGGAAGGACTGGACCTGGTACCCGTCTAATGCCGGAACCCGGAACCGTGGGAAGTTAGGGAGTAGTGCTAGTGGATCCGGAAATCTCTAGAGGATCTCCACGGGACTACGTAGGGGGAAAGCTCTTCGTGAGTCTCACCGTATCGTGGGGGTAAAGCTCCGTAGAGTCCTGCAAGGTACGTGGAACATGGTCCGACACAAAGGGGGAGAGTCCCACTTTTGTCATCCGAGATGTAAAAGGTTGGGTAGTCCTCCTAGCGAGTCCGGCTCTAGTGTGAACACGGGGGAAAGGTCTCGTTGTACTAACTCTGGTAGTATACCAGGGCCCGGTATGCCCAGGGTGAACTACATCTTGTGGGTAAAGCCGTACCACCTCTGCAGAGGGTTAAAACTATTCGAATAGCCGCGTCCTCGGTCATGGACATGAACTGGTAAGGCCACACACTGGTTAGACTGAGTTTTGCTTGTGAAAGCTGGGAAATGGGATTAAGGACGTGGGCATGATGTGTCCATAGGGAGCAGTTTAAGCTACGGCCTGGTAGCGAGGAACTGCGGAAGAAGAACCTAGCCCGGGCCGCGTGGAGGCAGCACGGGTAGGTTGTAAGGATTGTTCGAGGCGGTAGGCGGAGCTACCGACCTCTAGTAACGACTGTTTTACTGGATCATCCAGCACCGAATGCTGTCTCGACAGAGACGAATGTGATTTCGAAAATGCTTTTGAATCTATTATTCTGTATTTCGCACAAGAACTTACATTCCCGCACAACTTGCAACTTAGGTTAGAGCCATCCTTTGAACTATTCCCTGCATGAAATATTGCCGTATATTCCTTCCGTGGGAATAGCTTGCGAGTACATTCCATGTACTCACCTGGCTTGTTGATTTGGCCAGACAAAGGAGACGTCAAGTCCGAAGAAGCTCACGAACGCGAAAACTAGGGCGTAACCCCAGTCAGTTGCCTGTCGGGTATGGCATACTGATGGGCCACAACTCCGCTGGATTTCCACCGCAAGTTTATAGCCGTTGGGCTACAGGTATCAAATTATCGACCTTAACGGTCTATTTAAATTTTTACGCATGTATGACAATGATATACAGGTTAACTCGTGTGTATCGGCTACTGATCCAGGGACCGATACAGTGATCACGAGGGAGTTCCCGGCCTTAAAACCGGGGGCGCCACAAAGATGTATTTAGATATAACTCTCTTGGAGATTTGTATCTTAGTAATATATCTAAACAAGGTGTCATTTAATACGTTTCGTGAGAGAAAAAGCATAACTTATCTTGGGTTCCACACTAAGAGCTATATCAAGATTAAGATATGGTATCTCTCTATTTTCTCCTTAATCAGACCTTTATATTATTATTTGCTTAGGGCAGTCCCAATGCTCCACCATGTACTATATCTAAATCATGCAACCTAAGCAAAAATCTGATGTGACACCCTATTTAATGAGGAAAGAGAGAGTAACTATATCTTAATCTAGATATGGATCTTAGCACCAAATTCAAGACATCTCATGATTTTTCTCTCACAAAAACACATTAAAGGATAGCTCTTTTAGATACAACACTAAGATACAACCCATTGAGCAGGTTGTATCTAATGCAATAAGATACAACCTAAGATACAATGCATTAGGAGTGCCCTTATATGACATGTTTAAGATATGGTACACGGTGAAACTAGGACTACCCTGAACATAAAGCATCTTTTAGATAGTGTTATGTCCTGCTCATCATTCAAAGACTGTTATGGTAAATATGGATCCAGCATTAAGTAGCATTGGAAGCAAGATGGAAACCAGTCGTAGGAGACACGCACCTAAATTCCCCAACAGGCGAAGGGGAGGGGAAGGAAAGGTTTGCAATCAGGGCATTCATGTGAATCATGTCTCGCTGTGCCGTCCATGTGCACTGGACAGGGAAAGTGAATTGAGAACTGCAAGATGCAGTACCTGAATTCTGGTTTGGCTATGGTTTTGCTCTAGGGAAAAAATTGTGTAAGCTCGATTTGAGATAAATCTGCTAAACTCGCCTTGTATAGACAGTTTATTTCTGATTCTACGGTTCACTAAGAACGTAGGAATTTGTTGAAAACGGTTCGATGCTTGTAAGTGCGGAGAAAAATTCCTCATTCTTTTTTTTTAACTTACCGCATCTAAAGCCTGTAGACACAAATAGTGGTGACAAAGGAAATTGTTTTGTGTCCTGTTGAAACACATAAGTTACCACGTGGCTCCAAACTATATTGAGTATCCTCGCACTATACTGAGTACTGGCTACTACTCTTTCGGTGTTTTGAGAAAAAGAAGTCATCCATCGGTAGTCCCCTTCCCCTTGCTACAGTCCAAAGAGGTGAAAAAAACCGGCGTCTCCGGTTTCAGCTTTTCCCCTCCGGCGAGGCTGCCGTTTCTTCTCGCCTCCAATCGCCTGGGGGCACCGGGAGGTGGGGAGAAACGCGGCCTCAGTCCGACGTGTATATAGGGCCTTTATGATCCCTGGTTTTTGTCTCCATCCCGCCGCCGATGTGTCGAGGTTTTCAGCGGCGATGGGAGTTTTGTCTTCCTGGCTCCCGCCTCGGCTCAGCGCTGCCTTCTTCGATGGTGTTGAGGAGCCTGTGAAGTTCCTGTCTTCGTCTTCGTCTTCGCTGTTCCGGCTCGGCGGAAGGCGAGGGGGCCCTTGGTGGTCTTCTTCTCCGCGGATCTGGCAACGGCGTTGGCGTATCCGAGGTTCCCTTGATGGAGTTTCCCCCTTGCAAGCTGTGGCGAGCTGGGTCTTGGATCTTGGTCTGCGGCGCTGGCTCGAGTGCCTGGCCAGATTGGGGCGGTGCCCCTGCCGATGTGCTTTCTTCGGATGTACGTGCCGGCGCTAGCGCCAGCCGAATATTACGGCGACTTAACGAGGTTCGATCCTCTATCCTTCTGTGCAGGTCATCTAGCAGCTGGTATCTCCGCCTTCGGCTGGCATTCTCGGCGGTGCGTCGGTGGGAAGGATACCGGCGGCGGATCGGGCGATGGGGTTACTCCTAGGGGCTTGGATGTAATTTCTGCTTTTATTAGGGTTCTTTTCGTGTACGTGCGAGACAGTTGTCCTTTCCAGATGTATTTGTTTTCCTTATATTAATAGAATGCAGATATCCTCTCAAAAAAAGAAGACTAGTGATTGGGTTGGGCGTACATGTCATCGACACTGTCAAAATAAAGCATGTATTCTTCAAAAGAAGAAAAAGTGAGGAAAAAAGCATGCGCATGCCGCTGTCTGGTGTGTGTGTCTTCCGGTTCCCAGTAACAAACGTGCTCCACCGCTTTGGCATTAATCCTGGTACACCATGATGGTCCATATGCGACGATCCAACGTTCTGAGGTCGCAATCACGAGTCATGATGCATGCCTGCTGGCCATCGGCGTTACCTAATGGCCGGGCAGCTCCATGAACTCATCAGACACAGGAATTTAATGCTTAGCCGCCATTTAGGCACCGAGAAATTCCATCCGATATAAAGGGCATCCAAAATGTGGTGTCATGTCTAATTCCTCTACCCTGTTTCTTTGTCACCTAGAGACGGCACGAAATACCTTCTTAGCCTACTTAAGGAGCCATGTTACGGTACATTTCTTTTTCAGTATACTTGACATCCTAATATATTATCAAAACTTTAGGTATAGTGATTAGAAATGAACGAGGACGGATTTGAAAAACAGCTAAGCAATTGGAATGGCATGCATCAACTTGTCCATTAGTGACAGGCTAGTGTTCACTAATTTTTTTCTCAAACTGTCTGGTTGTGTTTATGTTATCTTTCTTTAGAGTATCTGAAAGAGTCTAAAAAAAATTAAATTACTACTGGTCCAGATTTAGTGACAGCATAGGCGGAAGTATAGCCAATAGCATAAAATTTACGGCCAACTGCGAGAGCGGTGGAATCTCGACAGTGCGCCTTCTCGAATTTTGCACTCACAGGCAGAGGACCTACCAAAGGTGGCGTTGTACGCGCTACATGATCGGCTTTGTTTATTGGCGGCGGCATGTATTTTGTGAGCGTTCATTGGAACAATTGAGTTCCGACAACTCAACACCCTGTCGGAATCCCTTTATCTTCCTCCTTCCCAATCCAGCATCTTCCTCCTCTGCCTCCTCCTCTCATTTCCATCCCTCTTTTCACCTCCTACTCCGGCACCGGATGTCGCTAACGAGCAACGGCGCTGCCGTCGCCGGAGCCACAATCACGAGAAAGACAAGAAATAACAGCTTCCAACCAAGAACACATCAGCTTTTGATCAATGAACAGGAGCTTTCAACTACAAAATCAATGACTTCCAAACACAACAACTTGCAGCTTTCAATTGTTATGTTCATCAAGGTTTCGACCAATTGATCAAAGATAAACATATACAAAAGCTTTCAACTAGTTGATCCATAGGTTTCCACTAGTTTGAACAGAGCTTTTCGGTGCTCAAATGCGGCTCAGATCTAAGCTTTCAACTCCTAACACACAAACTTTAGAATCCATCCATCACAGTATATACCCAAAAAATTAAAAAAATAGAACACTGGCACCGTACACCACCACTAGCGATGCATTGACAATGGAAGGGGGTGCATTCCGACGGGGTGATGAGGCTGCTACTTACGGCGGTGAGCCGCTCTGAGCTGTTAGCGCTCCCTTGAGAGGTGGTGAGCACAAGAGGTCGCGGGGAGGCGGTGCCAGGCAGGGAGGTATCCAGTGCCGTTGTACGCGGCGGCATGCTGGCTCGCGATCGACAATGATGGGCACCTGAAGGTAGTGGTGCCCCTTGGGCATGGTGGCAGCGCCTTGTGGGTGGGGGCGCAGGGGAAGAGAGGGGTTTGGGAGTGACCGTTCATGAAGAAACGAAAAATAAATGGGAAGGGGAAATGGATGAGTGAAACGGAGGAAGGGCATATTTCACACGGGAACCGTCGGTGTGATGTTGTGGTGGTTCATCAGTTTGGTTGTTTATTTCTATTGTGTGCACCGGGGGCCAGGGGTTGAGGTGATGAGAAGCATTGGAGGGTCCCACCTACATGATGCCCTTTCTTTATTTGTTTTCTCCTCACTGAGTGTGTGATGTGATGAACACATCCAAGGCCAGTCCATTAGGGTCCAAGCGTTCTCATTATATTTTCCTTTTCATTTTTCTAGCCCTATGTGCACATCATGGGAAATTTTAATTTTTAATTTCTTTAAGCAAAAAATTTTTGTTTGCTTGGTGGGAAGTTGATAGCACTATAGTTGTCCTGTTAAGAAACACATGCTCAATTTAGTGGGGACGATTTTGACAATCTGACTATGCCATATGACGACAGTGTGCCTTAGCAATCGCTAAACCAATTTCGAAGGGTTATTGATTATGCCAGAAGTATGGTGAAACTGATCACGAGAATCTATTCCTACAAGCAATCGAAGAACATGCAAGAATATGAATATTGTGAATAAAAAGTGAGGAACTCAGAGATATATTGATAGGGGTTCCGAAGATAGTATGGACAGATGGTCGTCTGACCCAACAGGATACCTAATGGTTAGCACTTGGCAAAAATAATCTAGCAAAACCCATCTAAAAACCCTAGGAGGTGGCTCTCTATGTAATGGAGGAGGGGGCAGCCTAGGAGGGGACCACAAGATGTGGAAGGTGACCAGGGCTCCCACACCCTCGGGACCTGCTAGGTGGATGCCCTTCGAGACTCTGACTTGTGGGCTGATTACATGGGCTAAGCCCAATTAAAAGGTGACGTAGCACCCAAGAGTATTTAACTTCCACATTATTGTGAAATCTTGACTGTTGTCGTCTTGTGTTAAATTGAGCATTGCAATCATCTCTTTGTCATTCATCATGGAGGCTTCAAGGTCTTGTAGTACCCATTCTTGAGATCAACTTGATAACTCCTCATGGTTGATGTAATGGAAGTAGAGATAGCCGTGGTGGTATCTGTGGTGTAGATGGTCACATCATCCTCTCTTTCTTGAAAACAAAGCCGTCCTTAGCTTGTGCTATTCTGAAAACACACTAACAAAGCAAAAGGGATGGACATAGAATAGGGAAATTGGATGATACCATCCAAGATTAGCATTAGTGGTTGAGAAGAAACATATGAAGAAGCAACATATGAAGTACGCAACATGTTAGCAAAGCAACTTAAGTTGCATTTATAAGTGAAGTCCCCATCAAATGAACCAAGATCATATGGTACATGTAAATCAATCAGATGCATCAATTTCAACAGTAGATGCACTCACTACAGCATGCAAAACACTAGTATCATTATTTGGAGTTTATAAAACAACAATTAATTCATCTACCATAATATCAAGGACATCTAAATTCATCAATCAAATCATCTATTTGGTCCCACAAAACATATATTATGGTAGATGTAGTAACCAAATCAGCACATGTAGTAACGTTGTAATCACGAAGTGTGCCCAAAACAGCAGGTATAACATCAATACCATGGCACGACACACTAGAAACATTAATTTCAAAACTGTGAGTCATGTGATGACGTGGACAATATTTGTGATGAATATTTTGCCGCCATATGTGGAGTTAAATTTTTGGTTGCATGAATTCAAGATTTGAATTATTTGCTGTGTGGTTGATGATGTTGAGTTTATCAATTTGTCTCAAGGAAAAATTGAATGGATGAAGATTTTTCTCGACTGACTTGGGTCAAGTGGAAAACTTGTACTCGGAACGCTTTGCTTGATCTATGGTGTGCAGGTGCGAGTTTGGTGCAGCGATGGTTCGATCATGTGGACTGGCATGAAGCTTGGAGAGCGAAGATGCGGTTGGTGACGACGACGACATCATGCGGCTTAAAAGCATGTACACGGAGGACAAGGAAGCGTGTAGAGCTAAGACGTGAAGACCAAGTTGGTGCGAGGACATTTTGGTAAAAACACGAAAACCATCAAAGCTCAACCAAGAAACTGCGGCGGCGGCCGGGAAGCGGTTTAGGGTTGATTGCTTAGGGAAGAAGGAAAATCGAATGATGGCTAAGCTAGTTAGACACTTTATGATGCGTGCTAATTAGGTTAGGTCCATTAGGGCATTAAGGCTCAAGTGGTGAGAGGTATGCCTCCACCAGTATAAATAGAGGGATAATATGTGCTTATCTTTGACCCAAATGAAACTAGTAGAGCTTTGGCCTCATCATGAGAGGCTTGTAAAACACCTAGAAAAACCCATGAAAATGTAATACAAAAAGATTTTTTCAATTCCCTTGTTTTCTTGAGTTATTTCCTTCATTAGCTCTTGTGGATTTTTGTTTTTCTTGTTTTTCTTCTGGATTGATCCGTGGTATGGCAAATAAGTGATGGGGAGAACAACTCTATACTGATTCCATCCAAGCATACCCAAGGATTCAATATTTTCTTTCTCTATTTTGAATTTTCTTGGAGAAGGAGCAAGAAATGGAATTTTCATGATTAATCTTTGTAGAAAGTTTGAACCTGTGATTTGGGGCTTGGAATAGGTTGCTGGGATATGTGAGTTGGTTCCATATTGATTGCATATCGTAATTCCTCATGAGCACCTAGAAATCGACGGTTTGCCTTTTCTTTCAATCTTTAGGGTTGTTTTGAGGGAGTTGATAAAAGATGAGTTTTTGGGTAAAACAAATTGTGATTAACTCTTGATCTAGAATCACAATACCCTTCTCTAACTCCCTACAAAGTTTCATCAAATTTGGTTGGACGGATTTTGAACTAGAGCGAAAGTTGCATCATTTTTCTGTGTTCTGAAAATCGAAAGCCGGACAGTCTGGATTTTCACTGTTGCTGCTTCGGACGTTTACTGTTTTGATCGTAACTTTTGCGTCCAAATTCGGAATTCAGTGATCTTGGACTTGTTTCGAAGCTATCGACGAGCTTCAAATCACCAAGGATTGTTGAGGGTTTTTCCGCTGCATTTTCACTCTGATCATACTAGTCCTTATCTGACTTTGTATGTGAAGATTAAGTGAAAAAATTTTAAATTCGACATTCACCTGTCGGAAGCCATCATTCCAACAAAAACCAATAGCAAGCAAAGTACGCATAGAATTATCAACATTATAACTAGATTCTTGCAGCAATTTACTACCACTATCCTCCTTTTGCACTTCACCACAAGCTTGTTCATCTAACAATATTTTAGGAGGAGACATAAGGTGTAACACACTTTTCTTGCCTAGATGGTTGAGGGTGTACCGATTAGCCCTACAATGATGTACACAATTGTTATCATACAATCAAGGTCTACCTAATAACAAAGAGCATGCTTGCATAGATACGATGTCGCAATCAACAAAATCATGATAAGAACCGAAAGCAAGAGGAACTCTCACCATACGTGTTACGTTAAGTTTACCGTTGGTGTTGAAGCACCAAATGTGGTAAGGCTGTGGGAGAGGGTGTGTAGGTAGAGTGAGCTTCTCCACCATCTCCAAGCTAGCTAGATTGTTGCTTCTACCTCCATCAATGATTACTCAAATTGATCGCTCCTTGACAACCCCTTTGATGTGAAAGAAGTTGTGCCAGCAGTTTTGCTCGGTATTTGTTATTTGAGTACTAAGTACCCACTGTGATATAATGCTCAATTATTTCTCAGAGTCGGAAGCACTACAATGCACCTCTTTTTTGGATCAGAACTGTGGCTGCCCTCTTCGTGTGCGGCAATAAAGGCATGTGTCTCTTCATCTAGGTCTTGCGGAATCATACTCGCCATCTTAACAAATAATCAACATGCGCTTGCTTGGACATTGAGCCCATAGCCTTTATAGTGATGACATTGAGTATCTTTGGTTCACCCTGTGGAAGCTACGGATGACGAACTCTGGGCCGGTGCTTGTGGTGTTGGTTTTGAAGTAGAATCATGGACACTCGGGGTCGTGGAATTGTTGGGTGTGGCGGTAGGGGTGTGCGGTGTCCACGAAGAAGTAAAACCTGCAGAAATGTTAGTGTGTGTCCTCGCTTATCGTCTCTACACTTCCCGTTTGGCTTTACAAGCAAGATGAAACAAACAGGTGATGGAATTGTAATCTTTGTAATCTAATATGTCTTGAATTTCACGATTCAATCCACCTAAAAAGCCATTGTTGCATCTTCATATTCAACTAGTCCATAATGAATTAAACCATTTGTTGCTCTTGGTAATAATCCTGTATAGAATTAGCACCTTGTCTTAAACGCTGCAACTTATTAAGCAAATCAAGTGCATAATATGAAGGAACAAACCTATGTCTCATTACTAGTTTAAAGCATCCTAAGTAGTAGATATATTATGGGGATGCAACCTACAATGTTCCCACCATCAAACTAAAGCAAAATCAGTAAATTCACAAATGATAGCCTAACTCTTCTATCCTCAAGGTATTCATGACATGCAAACTTTTGATCAACTTGTAATTCCCATGTAAGATAAGCATCATGGTCATATTTACCATCAAAAGGAGTCATTGTGAATTTAACGGTAGCATAGTCATTGTGGTCATGTACGTCACGTCATGATGCCATACCATACCGGTTGAAGCATTGTTGTTGATTTTAATGGTCGTTGCGTAGTTGATCTCCTCTTCATCCTCGGAGGCATGGTCATAGGCACTGAAGTGTTTATCGTGTTTCCCTATTTCAACAGCGCCCGATCCTCCAGTCTATGTGTGGGCATTAGTAGCGGTTGAGGTGTCAACGGGAATCCGCTGGGTCAATTGCTGAGGGTAGGTCACTGCAGCACCGGTAAAACCGTCAAGCAGCTGTGGGAGTTGGTTGGGCCGAGCTACCACATCCATGCTTGCCAAGATGGCATCAAGCTTTGCGTTCATCACCTCTTGTGTCGTCTTGAGCTCCAAGTGGTTGGTTTCTAGACCTCCAAGTTTTGTGTTGGTGTTGTCGTGGGAAGCCTCCAATGCCCCCATATGTTTGTACACCAACTTAGTTAGTTGATCGCGCATCTTTTGTGAGGGAGGGGGAGGTCCCCCTCTACTTGCTCTCCATCCTGTGGACTTGTCATGCTAGTAGTAAACAAAACCACATGTATAATGTTTCTATCAACTATTAGGATGTGGTGTAGCTGCTCAACACTCAGGCTTATATCAAATTCTTACATGTTCTTACCAAGCAAGCAAGTGGTGACCGGCAACCAACAGTGTCAAAGGTTCTCTGAAGATTGAGTAAAATATTGCCAGGTGATCAAATGCCTGCACGATGTAGAAAGGTGGAGCTTGGGTAGGCTCAAGTAAGTAGCAGGGATAAACAAATAATCAATCTAGCAATGCAATCTGAAAAGATGCTAAAAATACTAGCCCTAGTTGGTGGACTTAGACTAGAACAAATATTAATCCAAGCCTAGATACAGAGATAAAGGAAACTAGGAATTGAAAACAAAATACAAAGTAAGTTTTTGAGATTTTTTTTTGCTAGCCTTCTTGTGGCTTCTTGCTCTTTTTTTTTCTTTTGTATATTTTGTATCTCAGAAAGTATCCAAAGGATCAAAAGATATGAGAAAAACAATGGAAAGAGGACAATATCTCGAAACAGCACGAACAATGTCTGTGGTGTCTAGAATATTTTGCTGGATAGGCAGGACAACATTTGGGGTGGATGTCCAAGGTGTACAGTGAACTTCGGATGCAATTTTCTCGCAAACCACTAATCAAACTGAGCTGAAACTTTAATCGTAGACTCCCTAAATTATGCCTAATTTTCTGGAATTCTTGAGATTTTTCTGGGAACTTTCATTTTTGAGTGTGAATTCAACTCAATTTTGAGATCCAAGTTTGATTTGAAGTTTCCTTCGCTTTCGTCCCTGATTCTTGCGTGGACTATGACCTAGGGATGTCCTTGTATGTTGTGGGGACCAGGGAAAAGCCTATCCAAACATCCACTTGCTATTTGGGAGGAGATCGAAGTAAAGTTTTTTCCAAAATTGAAATAGTCTGAGTCCTTTCTAGAATCAACTTTCCTTTGCTGTTGCTTGTCCAAATTTTCTTGATCTCAGATTGATCTCGCTGAGTCCTAGATTGGATCGCCACCTTGTCCATTTTCTTCTTCTCCAAACTGAGATAGCAAAAGCAGTGATGAAGTGACTTGTTGTGACAAGGAGGCGTGACAAGGGATGAAGGCATGCGATAGTGAGCTTGGTTCTCATGGTAGCACTCTGGTGGTGTGGCAGAAAATGTTATGGAGATGAAACAGGGGAGCGGAAGATGGCGTGATAGTGGTGTATCTGGAAGCTTTCCATGATAGAAGTTTTGCATAAAAACCTTGTTTCAGCAGGAGGTCTCCTCTTCTTTTTTCTTTTTTCTACAACAAGAAATAAAAGGCCCGTGCTTGCCTACTTCCACGGCTGGGGATTCTACATGGGCTCCTGCACGTGGCCCAGCTTCCACGCCAGCAACCTCCGCCATGCTGCAGAGTTCCCGTAGTTGTGCTCTCCTTCGATTATCGCTTCGCACCAGAGCACTACCTCCCGTCAGCACACGAGGACGCTGTCGCGGCCCTCCTCTAGCGAGTACACGAGTAGATGCGCATATGACCTTGCGCATACTGCTACACACCGTAGCCAATCGTGACTCACGTGCATGCGCGTGTACATGCAATGGCGTCCTCGGCTCATCTGAAGCCGTAGCCACATGTCGTGGAGGACTACCACAGTGTGCTGCAGCTGCTCAGTGACGGCATGGTTGCGCACTCCATGGAGCCGCCCTTCCCAGCGGGGTATTCTACATTAGCTCCTGCGCCTGGCCCAACTTCCACGCCAGCCGTCTCCCTCCTCTGGCTTCTCGACTAGCTCGCGTCAGATTCATGGCTCGTCGGCGTGGCCGACTCATGTTAGGTGCTCATCTCCGATGAGTCAGCCGGTGGCAGCCTCTTGTACTACTTGGCCCTCCAGTTCGGCAACGCGGGACTTGACCCGGTGAAGATCGTCAGGTACATAGAGTATAGATAGATACATATAGATACAGATAGATACTCAAATTTATAAGATAGTATATAGAGTATAGATAGATACAGATTGAAGGAGATATATTTCATGTCATCGCATCATTGTTCACGTGGCAAGACGATCCTATAAAACCTGATTATGGGGATTATTTGCTTTGGTTTTGGATGATCAAGGGATTGTATGGATGGTTTTAAAATGTAGGAGGTTAGATGGTCCAAGCATCAAGTTTTGTGTGAAATATATATTTTTTGGACTATTTTCTCCTTTTCATATTTAAATAAAGTACTACCTCCATTCGAAAATAGGTGACATTTTAAAAAATATACGGTCAAATTTTTCTAATTTTGACTACTCATAGGTTAAAAGATATTTAGATTGATGAGGTAAAAATAGTATAATTAGATTTGTCACGAATATTTTTTTACAATATAAATTTTCATAACTTTTTACTAATATATAAATATTAAAAGTAATAGTTAAAAATACATACTAAAGACCACATCAATGTTAAAACGATAGTTATTTACGAACGAGAAGTAACTAGCAATTCGAATTTCCAAAAGCTGTAAGCCCAAGTATAGAATTGCAGGCTATATATGTGGCTTTTTGACACAAACGGGCCGATCTGGGCTCCTAGTGGACAGAAAGGCCGACGCCGACGAGGGTTGTTGGGGTGCTGTCGTTACTACTCCGCGGCCAGGAACTTCACAAACACTAGGTCCATACGCCAGAGGCTCATAACTGCCGTCCATATCCAGACGGACGGTCTATGATTTCGCTACCCTCTATGCACCATCTCACGGGTCCATGCGCTCGTCGTCGCTCCGCCTCCCTGGATTGGAAGACCAAAGAACAAGATACGACCACAACCCTATCTAACCCCATTCCCTCTCCTCGTCGGCTTCCTCGTCTCCGGCGACCGGCGGCGGGCGTCTCAGGTGATCGATCTCTCGCCCATACCCTTCTCCGCAAAATCCGTGGGTTTTCGTGTTGGTTCGTTCTCATCTGCATTAGATCTGCTCCCGTTCCTGGGTTGTTTTGAACGGATTCCGCGCCGCTGAAGTGCCTCACCCCCTGCGCCCCGCTCGCCCGCGCCCTCGCCGGCGACGCAGATTTCTCCTGTTCCTACTCGTTCATCTCCGAGCACAACAAAAGTTGGGTCAACCCTTGGTGTCCCCGCGACGTCTGCGATGGCAGCGGTCCTCCTCCAGTGCAGCCCCTTCCTGGAAATCGATGCCATCTTCGCAAACCTCGCGGTGTGCGATCCCTTTTCACGGCGATACGTGCTGCTTCCACCCATACCGGAGGGGGTGTTCTTACTGAATTGAGAAGATGGAATGGTGTTCTTGCTGAATTTTTTTCTGTTATGTCATATGCATACGATGATTGATTGAACCGATAAAGCGGTCCATATTGTGAATTAGATGAGATAACTCGACTGCTTTTTTATTATGTTTGGTGGGTTGGATGCAGTTCTGTTTGGGGACTTATTTTTTCTTGAAATGATTTGTTCTACTTAAAAGGCATCGACATTGTTGGTTGTAGCAATTCTTGATTGAGGAGGATTGGTACATCACTGTCAGTAAAATGCTCTCAGATTTTTGAGTAATGCTATCATAAAACGCAATTTTTGATTGAGACGAACGTATTCCGAATGCCACTCAAACTGATATGTAATAAAGATGCGGTGATGCACTCATTTTGGATGAAATTGGCCAAACTGATATTTTCTCTCTTTCATTCGTGACATTCATATTTCTCGAAGCATTCTTTTTCTCTGCTAGGTGTATCTCAATTTATGGCATGAACATTCATATTATGATGCACACATGTTTTGTAGATAGGGGCAATTCAGA
The DNA here is from genome assembly GCA_019208055.1 of Stipa capillata. Classification (NCBI taxonomy): domain Eukaryota; kingdom Viridiplantae; phylum Streptophyta; class Magnoliopsida; order Poales; family Poaceae; genus Stipa; species Stipa capillata. The sequence continues at coordinate 119,405 of JAGXJF010000744.1, read as the reverse complement.
TATGTACAAGACATGAGAATTAATGTTCAGTGATAAGTACAAAAATATTTAAGTCTTAACCCATGGGTAGTAAGGACAACTTGCATCGTTTCCTCCCAACCATGGTTTTAGAAGCCAACTTGGCAACTAGACAATTTCTCAGCTGGCTCTAAGTCTTGTTTGAGAGCTACTCAACGGAGAGTTGGAGCAGGAACTGTAAAATCCTGAGCAGGAGGAGGGCCAAACGCCGTCTTACAAAGCCTATGCAGTATCAAGCTTGTCTTATAGTGTATGACTCAGATCATAATAACAAGGTTTAACTATGTGGAGATCATATTGGCTATGTCCAGTATTGATGCGGATTGTATTTTGGGTTCCTATATGCACATAGGGCTTTTCTATAGCATTGCATGAACTTGAGCTCCTTACATTAATAATTTACCCCGATGATATCCAATTTGCTGCACTCTCATATTCTCTGCTTTTCATTATTTTTATTTATGCCCTGTAGGTGCATAAGTTCTATAGAGATGCATTCACCTTTTTTTATGGCATTTCTGATATCTTGATTATGGTGCACATACAGACATGATTTTCTATTTTCTGCTTGTAGGGGCACTGGACAGTAATTGAGTGGGTGAAAACAGGGTCGTGCGAAGCGTCCAGAAAGCGTGCGTTAATTTGAATGGCTTCTTCAAAGCTTCAAGCCTTTTGGAACCACCCTGCTGGCCCGAAAACCAGTTAGTGACTTTCCTATTCATGTTAATTTTCCAGTTGTCATCTCTGTTTTGGTTGTCACCTTTGATTATTTATAGTTCACACTAACAAAATATCTAATGATTGCATACACATCAGGATAGCTTTTGCGTGTTTTTGTAGACAATAGGATACTTCCTACTTTATCTAGAAAGCTCTAGAAAATGATTACCAGATTACAGCATTTTGTGAGGAGGGAGAGTACTGGGGATTGTCAGTTACACTTTCAATTGCTCTCCTGTCTGAATTTCGTCCTGGTAAGTTTGCCATAAGAAAATCTTGACTTTTTGATGGAAGCTTAGACTTCCAAAGATTTTGCATTCTTGTAGTAATAGCCCCTTAAAATGTTACGTGTTTATAAAGTGTTTGGTGGTACATTCTGCGGTTTCTTAAGCCCTGAAAAGACTACATCTTCTACCTCAGAAACTTGGATGATCTTAGCTTTTCCATCAGCTTTTGCCAACTTTGCAGATTTTCTTGACATGCCTGAGCTCCATTCTTGGCTATTTGATTTTGAACTTAGAACACTACACTAGTATATTTTGTGGAAAATGTGTTCTTGGTTAGTATTGTGAATCATTACCAATTCAAATGGCCATATTTGGTGGTTCTTGTGCACTAGATGTCATGGATATCTATTTAACAAATTATAAGTGTCGCCTGAGAGTCAGACAATAATCTGACCTTCATTGCAGTTCATTTTTGGGCTCCAACATTTAAATGGGGGATCAGCATTGCAAACATTGCCGACTTTGCTAAGCCTCCTGAGAAGATATCGTATCCTCAGCAAGTTGGTATGTTCAAGTTATCCAGTCAATCCTGCACCTGCATTTCAGACAACATGCCATTAGTTTAACGTTTATTCTTGGGTACTGCTTGCTCACATGCTTATTCTGTTATATGGTGTGCAGCTGTTGCTTGCACTGGAATTGTCTGGTCACGCTACAGTCTGGTTATCACACCGGTAAGCCATCGATACTTCTTTGTATGTAGTACTGTGTACTATCGTTTTCCATTATTATATGCACTGAAACTTATAAGGTGATGTGGATTATATCGTTAACTGAAATGTACATTTTAAACCTTAACATTTCCTGCTGCCAAGATATTTGTTTAGTTTGCATAAAGCTTCTGGTATTGTATTTTTTTTAACTACTCCATGGACTGGGCTGTTGTTGTTCAGTTTCTTAGCTTGTTGAATATATGCTTCATGCTCCTGAGCCTTCTCCTTCCACTTGTTATATACTTTTTTTCTGAAAGTATTCCTGAATTAGATTGACCTGATATATCTGCAGTGAAATAACTTGGACCTTAATTCTGCACGTTTCTTTTTTTCTGTCAAAAGCGGGGGTTTCTTCCTGAGAGCACTGTTCTTGTTCCATGTTTTTCCCATTTTAATTGTTGCTCATCTCATTGCTTTGTAATGCTACAACTTTTGCAGAAAAACTGGAACCTTTTCAGCGTTAACGTTGCAATGGCCGGTACAGGCTTGTATCAGCTTTCCCGTAAAATAAGGTTTGTTACAAAGCTAAGTCGTTTTTTTTCCATTTATTGCTTGATGTCTCCGAAGAGTAAAATAGCATGATTTGTGTTGATCTCCTTTTCAGGAAAGACTATTTTCCTGATGAAAAGGAGGCTACTGCATCACTGGAAGGATAGTGACCACTGGAATAATCGATTGAAAACCCTACGGCCTTGGAGTCTGTCACAATTTCACTCTGGGCTGCAGAGATATGTAGTTTTATCCAAGACAGGAACCCATTGTTTGTTTCCTTGTTTCTTCTGCACCTATGGCGGAGCAATGCAAAAAATTTCCCAAAACAACAATAATCGTTTATGCATTTTGTGCAAAAGTACATGAAAATACACAAGCAATCTCTTCTTTTATGTCTTGATGCTGTTCAGTCAGTTCATATTTGGGAAATCTTGGCAAACTCTTTTACCTACCGTCAAGTAAGTCCTGGTATGATCGTCCATAAGCTACAGTTTGCCTCTGGAATTAGGGGTCCCCATCAATGCCAAGGAGGAACATTTTTTCTTGTAGATGCTATTTTAGTCGTTGACCTACTTAGCTTGGGAATATAAATGAAAATGCAATAAGAGCTGCAAATTCTGCCAAAGTCAAGTGTAACACTTTCAAAAGATCTCAAATAATTATCAGATTTGGGGAAGTACACGTCCTATATCCATAAAAAAATTCAGGATCAAATTCAGTTTCATTTGGGTGATAAAAAGAACAAATAATGTAAACAATCTAACGCCGAGTTTTCTGCAGATCTGGCTTGTGGTGCCGTGGGCGCCAGTCAATCAGCGTGGCCAAGTCGGTCATGTAAGTTGTTGCGGTGGTTGAAGGCTTAACAGCGATTGTTAATAGGCTTAAAAGAGCTCGATCTGGTAAACTCGAAAGTTGATATTTCAGAGGTAGAATTCGAGCCAAGAACCTTCTGAACCAGCTGCGATTATTTTCACCTGTGGATAACCGTTGCACTCTTCGGCCGCACGTATCTTTCTACAGCACCGACATCATGTGTTTGGATGGTAGGCGAGTAAAGTGTGCAAAACTTAATGGAGACTGAGACTTTCAGCTTCCCAGCTGAAATACAACCTTGCCTATTGATCAACAACTGGTTGGCACATAGAGATTTTATATTAGCACATAAATTAAGTTCATACGGAAATATTGAGTATATATATCATCCAGTTCGAAAATATCATCCAACGTAACATTGGCATGTGGTCTCGGGCCTCGTATGTCATCCTCATAGTGTCTATGGTGTTCTCCAATTTATACATCCGTGATGGTGTCGAGCTCATTTTCTCATAATTGTATAACCAACGTCAATAAAAATAGGATCACAAGGAAAGCGTCCAAGGAACTTCTTTAATTATTATTTTTGCGGTTCCCTGAAGAATTTCACTCTTTTTTTTTGTTTCACTGGTTTTGAGATTGCTGACCAATCGTACCGCCTGATCTGAAGAATTTCACTCGGTAAGACAGCTAGAAGGCAAAAGTGGAAAGCACGAAAGAAGTGAATTCACCAACCTGAATATATACCAGATTGATTCTCCATTTTCTTCTTAAGCTTGACTTTACACCATGCCTTTCCTTGGACGTGGATTTATTGCACCCGAGCATACATGCTCTCTTTATTTTGAAAACTTCAAAAGTTGAGTTTTGGAGTCTCAAATAATTCCGAAAAAGAATCGTATGTGGATATTAGAATGACCTGTATTTGCAAATCTATACAGAACATACAAGTATGAGAATCCAAAAGAGCATCTTTATATATTCAAATTTTGTTATTTTTGCACAGGTCGCAGCAATGTATATTTTTACACGAAACTTTATAGCTACATGTAATAATCAATCATTTATATGTGTGAATTTTTAAAGATTTTTTGGATGCACGAAATTTTTTATTTTCATCCAGGAGTACCTGCTCCCGAGCTCACGTAGGAGTTACTGGCCTTTCCTTTCACTATATGATCGTGTTCCAGTTTTCCTAACAACACGAGGAAAACACGACAGGACACGACGGACTCGCTGCAAGTCCCCACCCAAAAAATGCCAAGGCCGACTCGGTCTGGCCAGGCCCGAAGTGTGTATAAAATAATTTTCTAAGTTAAAATATATTAATTTAATTATTTTTGAAATATAAATAGCACTATTGTAATTATCATTTGAATAAAATAGTATTAACATTTTAGGGCCTACCAAATAGAGAGATATTTACCATCCCTATGTGGGGCCATATTTTATATATTGAACTGCATGCATCCATCAGCACACTTGAAGGAGCAACAAAATCGAAGACAAATTATAATTATTTATTGTATTAACTAGATTTTAACCTGAAACCATAAGTCCAACATCGTACATGTAGTGTATTCGTTATGTTATATATATAGTGTATTCGTCTGTGTATAATTACTGTATTGATATTAATGTCTTGTAAGGCACATATAATTAACCATTTAACATGGTCCACAACGCTACATGTTTCGGGTTCAGCTAGCCCGTCTGCGGTGGATGTGAACGTATCATTATTCGGGTTCGCGGCCACGACGTGGACCTTGTCGAATACTAGTTCTTTTTCTTTTTACAATTGATAGCAAATTAGTGAGAAAGGATACTGATGTGTTGTAGAGTATCGTTTTCTTTGTGCAGCAATGGTCGACAGAAACTGCACCTAGAAGTTTTGTTTTGTTTTAAGAATATCCAGACACTCTTCTTTATTAATTAAGTGAAGCAAATTATTTAGTTAATTAGAGAAAAAGGGATAAAAATCAAGATTACATACCCATAGCTAAAAGCCCAGAACGCCTCGACCGACCTGGCCACCAGTCTAACTCGACACAAACCACTGAGAAGAAACAAAATATAAACGAAGCCACCCATAGCGTCATCGTCATCATCCATCGTCTCACAATCTGACAACTCCGACTTTGCCATAGAGGACATCGAAGCAACGAAACACCTCCACGATCGCATGAAGATCATGCCAGCTCATGCCAAACAGTCGGTCCTCCTGTTGAGGACAAGACAACTCCGATTGGGTGACGAGCCTCATAGGGAAAATTGCGAGACTCGCCCCAACAGCCGACCACGGCAGCAGGACAATGTCACCCACCGAAGTCGTCCATCATGTGTCATCGTCGCCGCCATGTCGACCTGCGACACTACAGCTCCGACTTCACCACCATTAGGTGGGAAAGGTGCACAGAGAAACCTTGCCGACGCAACGAACCATCGATGTCATAAAACCATCCATGACAAATTCCACGCAACACCCAAGCTCCGATTGCCACCACCGTCGTTGCCGCACGAGTTGCAACGCCAGCATCTACCAAGACCCAGGGACACATCCCCAGCATCCGTGCACTAACCGTTGGTTCCCAAGCAACGTCAGCCATCCGGCGCGGGAAGCTTGCTCCAAGACAATGCCTTCAAAAAGGGAAACGGAAGCACCGCCATCGCCCGATCTAGGAGACCCAAATGTGGGGTTTCCCCCGGAGAACTCCAACCCACGAAGGGGGAGGAACCACAACCCAAAACACGATGCCCCACGAGGGTGAACAACGCCCGCATGCATCATCAGCCTTGGCTAGAGTTGCCAGCCATCTCGATTCCCCTTAATGGCCGCCCTTCCCCTACCCACCGCCGAGGTGGCGACTGTTGTCCTAGCTGATGGTCGATCTGACCAGCCAGTAGCCAGTCAGACCAGCCAACAGCACGCACGCCCCTGGGAAGCCACTGCACCACCTCACCAAACCTCTACATCGATGCCCCAGCACCCCAGATCTGGGCGGGCGTCCTCCAACGTCCCCATCCTCACTGCTGCCAAGCTGGCCATGCGCCTAACGCCGCGTCTAGCCAACCAACCGACTGTGCGCTACCTGTCCACGTGGATCTGGGCACGGAGGCCCTAGATCCAGGGCCCATCTGTAGGGCTGGACATAAAGCTCGAGGCTCATGGCTCGGCTCGAGCTCGCTAAGACTTGGCCTGGGCTCGGCTCGGCTCGGTGGTCGAACGAGCCGAGCCCGAGCCGCCTCCTCAGCTCGCAAAGCTCGGCAAGCCAGCTCGCAAAAGCTCGCGAGCCGCTCGTAGGCTCGTTGAGGGGGCCGGAGGTAGGGTCCGACATGGCGGATGTGGAGGCGGTGGAGACGAGCAGGGAGGTGAAGGTGGCCGGGTAGGGAGGTGGAGGTGGAGTTGGGGCCGCGCAAGGTGGAGGCGGAGTTGGATCCTGGTGGCCGGCGGGAGCAAGGTCCGGAGGATTCGACGAGGCGGAGGTAGTCGCATTGCACCAGGGGTGCCGGCGTAGTGCAACCGGGACTGCGGCCTCCACGCGCACAGGCCCGTGACCCCTCGTTGGGCTGCCGCTCCTGATCCTTGAGCGGCGGCGGAGGAGGTGGCGACGAACGGTGGCTGTGCCCGGCGAAGGAGCGGCAGGAGGCGGCGGCGTACCAGTCAGCAGCAGGAGCTGAGGCGGAGGAGGTGGCGGAGGGGAGGAGGGGGTGGCAGAGGATATGGCGGCGGACCGGCGGCTATGCCCGGTGGAGGAGGGGTGGGAGGCGGCGGCGCCCTAAACCCTAGGTCGATTCACCGTCACGACCCGCGGGAGACAGAGAAAGGGAAGGAAACGCAGCGAGATCTGAGAGACTAAATTGGACAAAAGCAGTTTAAGCTAGGCTAGGCCAGCTCTCGAGCCATTACGAGCCAGCTCGGGCTCGGTGAAAGCTCAAGCCGAGCCTCTTCCCCGGCTCGTAGAATCTGGTGAGCCGGCTCGGGCTCGGCTCGTATTTTTCCAAGCCAGGGCGAGCCAAGCCGCGAGGCGTCTCGGCTCAGCTCGTTTTCGGCCCTACCCATCTGGGCTGCGCCGCCGGCCTCGCTGATGGAGCCATGCGCCTCAATCGACTCTAGATGGGGGAGAACTGGAGGAGCCCACCGCGGCCCCAGCCAGGCGAGGCCACCGCTGCCGCCTTGGAGCGCGCCTCCGCCAATCCCTGAAGCGCTGACCCCGCCAGTACGCTCCGCCATTGCAATCAGTCAGCCCGCCCCACTACCGCACACCCCTCCCCCCGCCCCCATCGAAACCGCCACGGCGCTAGCCCTCCGCGTCACCAGTACGAGTTCTCTGGTGCCAAAATCTACGGTTACCGTCCAAGCCACTTAGGAGAGCGGTGCGGGCGTAAGCCATGATCATATTTTCAATCAAAACTAACATCTATAAACATGACAACGTAGTGTACGTGCACAAGTGTTTCTAAAATTCTTCTGAACTTTAAGGTGGTCTCTAGAATTTTGGTGTCCCACAATTCGGCTACATGGGAACCCGGGATAAGATTATCATTTTCTCTTACGTGCTCTGGTATTACTAGCAAGGGACACTCTGCAGATGGACACGTCCCGCCGTCAAAAGACGCCACTGCCCCCTCCTCTCACATCAATTTTGTACTCCCTCTGTCCAAGAATATAAGGCGTATTTTGATTCGTTAAGACAAGCTTTTGACCAATAATTACTCTATTAATATGTAGTTTATGTGATACAAAATCATAATAATAAAGAAGTACTTTTAGAGAGGAATCTAATGATATCAATTTTATGTCACATAAATCTCATATAAATAGAGTAATTATTGGTCAAAGTCTTGTCTTAACCAATTGAAATACATCTTACATGCTTGGATGGAGGGAGTATTACTAAATCTTCCTGCCTTTTGCTTTTCCCATCTACCTGACAAAAGGACTTGCATGGCACTTATTAATTAACATAAGGGTAAGCCTTTATACAAAGCGACTTCAACTAAATTCGAATTAATTAGTGGCCGAATCTAGAAGAAACCAAAAAAGGCCATGGAAACTTAGGAGAGGCGTCAATAATATCTGGCTCTCCACTAAGCTACTAAGCATAGCTACAGGCGTTAGTGGGTGCATGATCTGAAAGACGGACTGTGTGAATGTATCGTCCAATTCCAGAACCTATAATCCACTCGCTCCGTCTGAGAAATGGAATTGGACTACATAATATAGACTGGTTCTACTGATCTCGTCTTTGTAGTGTCCCTTTCAACATGTTAACCTTTTTTTAATATCCCCAAGGGGGTGTTGAAGAAAGTGGATTCTTTAGACCAAGGTTGCTGTGGCATGAAAATGAGGGGGTGAAGAAAAAATAAAAGAATGCTTAGGACGAAATGCCTTCGGGCGAAAACTCTATCACAAGTGAGCAGTAAGGGATTCATATTTTGGCAGGGTGATTAAAGAGGAAATGTACCAGATTTATAGATGAAAGGTTCAAAATGGTGAAATCTGCATATAGCTCAAGCATCCCCACGTGTAATGCCTTCGCGTGGAAACTCTATCACAAGTGAGCAGTAAGGGATTCACATTTTGGCAGGGTGATTAAAGAGGAAATGTACCAGATTTATAGATGAAAGGTTCAAAATGGTGAAATCTACATATAGCTCGAGCATTCCGACGTGTCGCTCTCGCAACTATGTGTTTTTTGTCATGAAAAGACAATTCAGCATCTCTTTTTTATGTCACTTTACTTGTTTTGCATGGCACGCGAGCTACATCACCTTCGGTATATCTCCACTGTAGGATCGGTGACTTCCGACAGAGGGGGGATGAATGTCGGGTTCAAATTTCTTTCACAAATTCTTCGCATACATAGTCATATTAAAATACTAGATGATCAAAGTGAAGATACAGCGGAAATACCCCTAAAAGCCCTTGGTGATGTGGAGCTCGTCGATAGCTTCGAAACGAGTCCAAGATCACCAAATTCCGAGTTCGGACGCAAAAGTTATGGCCGAAACAGTGAAGCTACCCAGCCTGAAGAAAAAGAGAATTTCGGAAATTCCAGGAATTTTTCCTGAGATTCTGACTTTTGGTTCTGTTCTCAGTGAAGCGATTCAGCCTGAAGAAAAAGAGAATTTTACAAAATTTCAAGAATTTTTCTGGAGATTCTGACTTTTGATTCTTTTCTCAGTGAAGCAATTCAGCCTGAAGAAAAAGAAATCTCGGAAGCTCCGAGATTGAAACTCGGACACTCCAAGATTTCCTGTGAAAATGAAGAACTCAGCAGGCGAGAACAGTAGTGAATCTCGGAGGCTCTGAGATTGAAGAATCGAACACTCCGAGATTTCATCTGAAACTGAAGAACTCAGTAAGCAAGAACAGAAGTGAATCTCGGAGGCTCCGAGATTGAAGAATCGGACACTCCAAGATTTCTTGTGAAACTGAAGAATTCAGCAGAAGATCAGCCAGGTTCCAGAACTGAGATTTCGATCCAACTTTTTGGCTAATTTAGAATCTACCCAATCAAATTAAACCAAAATTTGCAGAGAGGTGTAGGAAGGTCTTGTGAGCCTAGATCAAGTGTTGATCTCCATAAAAACTTCTCAAATCAAGACATTTGCCCTTTTTTCTTCAATCAGCTCTAGAAATGAGAAAAAGAGGAATTTTAATGGGAAAGGAAGCTCGTGAGGAATCTTGATCTCAAATCAATATGGTGTCATCTCATATGTCCCCAGCAACCTATTCCAAGCCCCAAATCACAGCATCAAACCACCTACAAAGATTAATCACGAAAATCCCATTTCTTGCTTGTTTTCCAAGAAAACTCGAAATAGAGAAGAAAAATATTGAATCTTTGGGTATGCTTGGATGGAATTAGTATGGGGATGATCTTCTCATTATTTACTTGCCATACCACAGATCAATCCATAGGAGGAAAAACAAGAAAACGAAAATTCAAAAGAGCTAATGAAGGAGATAACTCAAGAACACAAAGGAATGGGAGAAATCTTTTGTATTGTATTTTCGTGGATTTTCTTATTGTTTCAAAGACCTCTCATGAGTAGGCCAAAACTCTCTTGAGCAACCCCTAACAAGGGTTTTTACAATGCTTACAAAAGTGTTGAGGGATAAGCACCTCTTACCCCTCCTTTTATAGTGGTGGAGGTATACCTCCCACCACTTGAGCCTTAAGCCCACTTAGATGGCATGAGCACTTAGCACGCATCACAAAGCGTCTAAGTGACTCATCCTCCATCCATCTTTCCTTCTACCCTAAGCAACTAACCCTAAACCGCTTCCCGGTGAAAGGACTGCAGGTGCCGACTAGAGGGGGGTGAATAGGAGGCTAACTAAATTTATAAATTTAAGACTCAACATGTTGCAAAGTTTATATGGATGTGTGACAGGTTAACAGCTCAGGCAATATATGTTATGTAAATTAATACGCAGCTATCACACAGGTGTGTAACATAGGTGAGCTAACAATCTTAAGCAAATATGTAAGACAGATAACTGTGTAACAGGTAGCTGGCACAGGTATAAGATAAGAGATGCTACAACTGAGACACAGCTAAGCTAACACTGGCATAAAGTGATATATCACAGCTAACCAATGTACAACAAGAAATACACAAGCATACAGTCTGATGAGAAGATAATAGCACTGTAAAGAATGCTCAGAGAGACATGGAGATTTTTCACCGAAGTTCCCTACTCTTTTCAGAGAGGTACGTCTCCGTTGGAGAGGCTACTCCGAAGAGATCACCAGCACTGAATCGTGCTTGTTCTCCGAGTATCTGAGTGATCAGGCCTCTTGCTTTACTTGTGGAAGTTCTTTGCCTTGCAGCAGGTAGACTTGGGGTCACCTTCACAAACTTCTGGTTCAACCCACACAAGCTTGGGAAGATACCAGCAACTCATACGCCCGTTTAGGAGTTGACACTCCAAGAGCAACAGAATTGGTAGCAACAACTCTTGGAGGAACCAGTGCTCTTTGCTCAAAGCTCTAACTCTCTTGAACTAACTGTTAGGAAGTTTGGCTTTTGTTCAGGAGGTGAGAGGCTTGCAACGGTCGAAAGTGATTCGCTGGATTGAGCAAGATCGAAATCGAAGACCTCCCCTGGTCCCCTATTTATAGGATTCACAGGTACCCGACCGTAACACTCATGCCACGTAGGATTTAGTGGATCACCGGTGACAGACACCGGTGACACAGCTAATCACAACGCACAACGGTAACCGGATCAGGCAGACCGACATCTGTGTCACCGAGGCTGACACAAGTGAACCCTTAACTGACGTAGCCTAACTACTCAGTCCGGTCTTGGCACATTACATGCCCTCAGCACACAACTAACTCTGATCCCTGATAAGGAGAGAACCTCCAACAGTCTTCTGACTCGGCAGACAAACTATTGTAGTGCAGATCCCTTAGCATTTATAAGCTCTCCCCTACTACAGAGATGTACCTGAGTCATAGAGCGGTAGATCACCTGTGACACAGCTGTGTCACACAGATGACTTTGGCTCTAGGGTTTTAGACAGCTAGCACTGCAAAGTGCTAGCACAAACCAGTTTCACATTAGACTAAAATTGTTGTTACAGGGCCACTGACCTCAAAACATCAGTGTCACTATCCAACACTCTGAGCATTGAGCACAAAGAACTTCCAAAGATCATTGCTGCTTCATCCCTCTTGATAGTACGGGTGTTTCCTAAGGACTCAAGAAAACTAGCAAACCTAGGCTTTACCTTCCACCAACTATAGTCACGGCCCTTGACGCATCAAGCCACCATCACCTTACTTGCAACTCCTTACACAGCACCAGCTTCTTCACAGCTGTGGCATAGCTACCTAGCGCAGCTATCTCCTTGTCCTGGAAACTATCTTTGTACTTTTGGGTGGTCATCCTTTCCTGGATGACTCTTCTTCCCGAAACCTATTCATCCTGCTTACACTCATTGTAAACATTAGTTTTCAGTTTGAGTTGCCATTAACCATCAAAACCAATTGGGGGCCTAGATGCTCTTTCACCCAGCCGCCGTCACAGTTTCTTGGTTATATTTCGGTAGATTCCGTATTTTACCAAAACACCCTCGCACTGACTTGGTCCTCACGTCTCGTCTCCACCCGCTTTCTTGTCCTCCGCGTACATGCTTTTAAGCCGCACGATGTCGTCACCACCTCCTTGACCGCATCTCAGCCCTCTAAGTCTCATGCCGATCCATATGACCGAACCATCGCCGCACCCAACTCGCACCTGCACACAATAAACCAAGCAAAGCGTTGCGAGCATAAGTTTTCCACTTGACCTTAGTCAGCCGAGAAAAATCCTTCATTCACTCAATTTTTTCCTTGAGACAAATTGAGAAACTCAAACTTATCAATCACACAACAAGTAATTCAAACCTCGAATTCATGCAACCAAAAAAATCAATTCCACATATGGTGGCAAAATATTCATCACAAATATTGTGAAGTCCACACATGACTCACATCCACTTCATAGTATCTCTCATATTTCTGGGAATTGATTGCAGTGTGTAAATCGTTCTCATTGCTCTATCATTTTAGTGGACGTTATAGCTTTATGTTGATCGATTTGGTTATGTAAAAATGACATTGCTTTGAAAAAAAGACACTAACATCTCCTCTACAGACATCATTCTTATGTATCAATTGGTTACGATAGTGGTCCTTACTGCAATAGAGATCATTGGAGCGGTAGCTGCTAGATACTTGTGCCAGGATTTTGTAGTTGGTTACCAGGGAATTTATGTTCTAGTTTAGGTGGCGGTGTAGTAACAGATTATATAATATTTGATACTCTTTATATAGTTTATCGCTACCTACCTCGCCGATCGGCTGAACTTTTTGTAATGACTTTTGTAGAATATAATACGAAGATCGGTGCTTATATACGTGCTCTTCCAGAAACAAAAAACACGTGAACATGCATGTGTACACACTACACAACACTCAATTAACTAATGTTATTCCTTAACTAATCACTAACAGAAGACAAGCAAGAGCGCGCGTGCTAAAGGCAAAACCGAGTAACGACCAGCCGCGGGAGAGCACGTTGGCCGAACCGGCAGCGGTAGGGCCCTATCGATTCGATGCCGGGGACCAGCACCAGCAGAGCTGGAAACCGAGTCGGGCTCGCAGTCAGTCAACTCGTCAACCACCATCGTGGACGCGCCCAACCCAACCCAAACCTCACGAGTCACGACGTATCCCAACCAAACCAAACGGCGCGCACGGAAGCGAACCGCCTCCCCCTCTCGGCTCTCGTGCACGCATCTCTCGTCTCCCCCCGTTTATGTATTCCTTTCAGTTTCCCACTCGCACTACACCAACCACTACACTCCTCGCGCGCACACGCACACGCACATATAAATACCACTTGCCCAGGCACACTCCGCGAAGGACACGGCAGCCCCGGCGCGCGCTTGAACCGACGCGGCGCGAGAAGACACGATCGATCCTATTGCGACAGATCGCCAACACACGAAAAGCCTTTACCAATCCCAGATTCACAAGATGAAGTTTGCATGCTTCGGCGGCGCGGCGGCGGTTGCCGATGAGGCGGTGGTGGCTCGCCACCGGAGTCGTCATGACCGACGGGGGATGCCGTTCCGGGGGAAATTCTTGTCCGGTAACAAGGGCGAGAAGGGCGAGAGGTTTCGGAGTCGTCGAAGGTGTTGTCGCCGGGGCGCCGGGAAATGGAGGATATCTATGAAATGATTGCGGCCAGGGCCGGGGCGGCGAAGTCGTCGTCGCCGTCGTCCGTGTCGTTCTCGTCGTTGCTGAGTCCCGCGGCGTCTCTGGACTCGGCCTGCTCGTCGTCCTCCTCCTCGTGCTCCTCCTCCCGGTCGTCGTCGTCCTCCTCCTCCTCGTTCTTGGAAGTGGTGCCTCCGCCGGCGGTGAAGCAGCAGCCGACCGAGAAGAGGTCCCCCGCGGCGGGCGCGGCGGCGGTACTGGTGTGCCTCGTGATGATGGTGTTCTGCGGTCGGTTCGCGGCGACGCTGCTCACCTCGGCGGCGTTCTACTTCTTTCCGCGTCGGTGGCCGGCGAGGGCCAGGCCGGCGGTGAGCGTGGTGGTCGATGGCGTGGCGGCGTCGTCGGAGCACGCCGTGGCGTCGGTGAGGCGGGAGGAGAAGAAGAAGAGGAAGGTGGTTATGAATGGGTTCCTGGTGAGGAAACCGCAAGGAGTGATTCATGTTCTTCTCCTTTTTCTGTCCTTTCTTTTTTTTTCCTTCTCATATGAAGAGAAGCACAGGATTTTCTTTTCCATTCTTTTTTGTCCGAGAGTATGTAATTATAAATTTCGGACTTCATCCAAACAAATTTACACAATTGTTTACAGAATGATAATATACCTACTTTTGCTAATTTTTTATTATCTAGAATTTTCGTAAATCTCAGTCAGCTCAAATTACACGTTACTAAGCCTAAAAATCACATTATAGAAAACTGTGCAATTGAAGTAAAATATTTCTGTAATTTTAGATTAATTCCATATATAAAGTGGGATGGAATCATGGAAATGATAATGATTAAATGTTAAATCTAACGACTAAAGAATTAGATAGATCTAACAAAATCTCAGACAGCTAAAAAATAGATAATCACTATAAAAATAACACACGTTGTTTAGCGAATTCCCTCCATGAACCACGGTGAAATATTTTGAGGAATGAAAAGTGCGGTCACATCCATTGCGGGCGGCAACAAATTCCATCATGCGGGCTGCATGCATTCATGCGTAGCTAGTGGAGACCAAACTTTAGCCGACTTTTGCAATGATGCTCAATATTAGCGGACGAGCAACTTTTAGGGAGCTTGCGAATGATTGGCGCGTTGTGCCCGTATTCTTAGTGCTTCTCTTTTTCACGCATGGCATGGCTAGTGATGACATGAATTGGCCAAGTGAAAATCATAAGCAATTGCTACGGAGAGGACTTCCCCCTGACGGTCTCCATTTTTCTTAGTTTCTTTTGTACGCCAGAGGTTTCCGCGAAGCACGTCCACGAGCGAAACCGGTTCGCCATCCCCGTTTTGTTCATTTATATGGCAATTTCAACTGAGTTGCTATCCTTCTCCCTAATATTAAATCTGGTAATTAGAAGCAAAAAAGGCTCTCCAATCGGCTTGCTATCGAGGTCCCCAAAATTTGGGAGTTGCTATCCCCTCATCTCCCTCCAACATCCAGGAACCGAACAAGCTCGCTATCGAGCAACTGTCGCGCCCCCGCCTTCCCTCGGAAATCTCCCTTCCGCCGATTTAGAAGGTAGGTGATTGCGCCGCCAATTTTTTCCTCGGGTCGCCGCCGCTTCCTTCCTTGCGCCGCTCCAGATTGGGGACGGGTCCTTGAGGAGGTGGAGCCCCCTCCGCCGCCGCGATGTGGGGCTGTCGTCTCAGTAGCCGGCGTCGCCTTGGCAGCCGCAGCCACTGCCGCCTCGGCTCCCCCTCCAAATCTGGAGCGGTGGGCGTAGGAGGTCGAGGACGGTGGGGGCATCGATGTGGGTGGGCTGTGCATAGAGAGAGGATGAGAGAGGGAGGAGAGAGCCAGAGAAGAGAGAGCGGAGAGGGGGATTTGAAGGGGCGGTGAGACGAGAGGGGGCTTTGGGGGCATTTGGATCGGATTGGGTTGGGGATGGGGAGGAGGGTTTGATCTGAGAGATGAGCATTGAGAGAGGTTTGATCCAGAGAGAGATTGAGAGAAAATTTGAGAGAGGAGTTGAGAGGAATTTCCATATCTCTCACTCTGTTAATTCCTATATGCAGTGAGAGATGAGCTATTGTTTGCAAGAGATATTTAGAGAGTTGAGAGATATAGGATGCAGTGATTTAGATAGGAGAATTGAGAGATGAGTTGTTGCTATTTGCTATTGATCATATATATGTGCTATTTATTATTGTTCTATGCTTTTTTTTTGGCTGAATTTGCTATTGTTTGTAGCAACAATTGAATGTCTAAATTCAACTCTAATTGTAGGGAGCCCCAATGGAAGGTTATGTGAACTTATTGAGCCGGGGTAAACAGTAATCCATTTCGGGATGAGAGTCAGTTTGCGAGCCCACCTGAGGAGCAACAACCACCAATTGCAGAAGCTACTCCGTTCGTCAAACCAACTATCAAGAGATCAAAAAAATTCAACGAGAAGGAAAACAATATGTTGGTGTCGGCGTGGCTTAATATTAGTATGGATGCAGTACATGGAAACAAACAATCTGGAAGTACCTATTGGAAAGATTATGAATTCTTCCATGAGCACAAAGACTTCGAGTCAAATCGTGGATTAAATTCCCTCATGCACCATTGGTGTACCCTTCAAGGACAAGTTAGCAAGTTCAATGAATGTTATGAATGGATTCTGAATAGGAGGCAAAACGGGATGAATAGGAGGCAAAACGGGATGACGGACAATGATAAGGTATACACCTCTATTTCTTCAATTTGGTTGTAACTTCATATGCTGACTGCAATTTTAATAACAAAGTGAGCCCGTGCGAAGGCCACCTGGTAGGAAGGGTGAGAAAGAACGACAGCAGGGAGTTAAAAGTTCTATCTCTCCAACTGAAAATATGACCGTTGAAAATATAGTCATTCAAAATATGGTTGTTGAAAATATAGCCATTGGAAATATAATCGTTAGAAATTTACTGTTGAAAATTTAACCCTCGGAAATTTAGCTGTTGAAAATTTAACCGTTAGCAAAAATAGCTATCGGAAAAAATAAGTTAGTTGTAAGATATTAATAAAATATAGGTGAGTAGAATATAAGCAGCGAGATTTAGGGAGCCGGTTGGAGCGTGCAGAGAATAGAGAGGAAATCTTTTGAAGAGGCTTCTTATGTAAAGATATAGGGAACGAGATTTTGCAAGTCGGTTGGAGTTGCTATAGGGAGAGGTGCCACCTCCTATCGCGGCGCTGACGGTGGCAAGGAAGAGATGGAGGTGTCAGATAGGCTACTGACGGCGATTGCTTCATAGGAAGAGGATAGGAAGTGTCGTCGCGTTTGTTAACAAAAAAAACATCTCCCAATAGATGCTGTAGGTGTCAGACAGGCTATTTACGACGGTTGGTTCGCACGAAGAGAAATACAAGAGAAGATAAAACTATCATATTTTCGGATAGATTTGTGTAGGTTCTTATTTTATAGCATTTTCTATGCTCATAAATTTTCATTTTTTTTAAATTCAGCAAGACAAAACCACCATTTAAAACTGGGCTAAGATTTATAGCAAACGGTTTTAGAAAATTTAGGATCTAAAATAAACGGTTCTATAGTCTAGAGTTTAAGTCAGACCAAATAGGATAGACTTTTCTCTTAATATAATTAGGTTCTAATTTTACATAGTCAATGTCTCAAGTCAATGGCATGTGAAAATAAGTCCTTGTGTCAATAGTTAGAGAGAAGTGTTGAAGTATCTATATTTCTTCGTTAGCTCGAGCTTTCAGGCTAACTAGTTGGTGCATGAAACTCAATGTGATATTTGAGTCTAGAGGTTATAAGTCCGAGATCTAGCAAACATAATATTCATAAAAATAATTAGGACTCGCTTCAAGCAAGCCTGAGCCTTGATAGGGAGTATTGGAGTATATTTCCCACCAAGTTGGCTTTTGGTTGAGCAATTGGTGCACGTAACTCAACAAAA
Source organism: Stipa capillata (assembly GCA_019208055.1). NCBI lineage: Eukaryota > Viridiplantae > Streptophyta > Magnoliopsida > Poales > Poaceae > Stipa > Stipa capillata. The sequence continues at coordinate 101,702 of JAGXJF010000744.1, read as the reverse complement.
ATGAATATGTTGTTGCCATGTTGTACGGTATTTCCTATGATTTAGCACTACTGTTCTATTTCGGCTAGTCACTAGATGTGTGCGTGTGCCTTATTATGATGTTGATCCAGTGGTTCAAAAGATATAACGTATACTGGAGAAATCAAAGTCACCAATAAATAGGAAATCCTGTATCGTTTAGGTAGAAAATGTGGCATACATGAACATGTTTAGTTAGAAAGTTTGATCATTATTATTGACAAACAGTAGATTCTTCTTGCTAACATACAAGCTCCTTGAACTTTAGTATTTCACTCAGATACATAACGTACAAAAACGGAATATAATTCCTAATGTGTAGCAATTCATATTAGCATTTTGGTTTTCTTGAAGAAAAAAAATGTGTCTAGCATCGTGATCTTCATTCCATTATACAATTTAGGGCATTCTGATACATTAGACCGACACAACCAGTTCCAATTAAGCAAAGATGTGAGTTTCCTACACCCATGGCCTAGCCACATATCTAGACGAACAGTGTCTTAAAAAAATGCTACATGATTGGGTCCCTTGTTGATAGCTATGAGGAAAAGATATGCTTTATGGATCTACTGGCCGTAGTAGCTTAGTCACTAAGAAATGGAACTGAAGTTGAAGTCGTGTTAGACCCTAGAAGCCATGGGCCCCGGAAGATTAAACTAAGATGGCCTTTTTTTCTGCTTTAGTATAGCATCAACTGTAACTCTGTGGTTCTGGTTGTAGAGTATTAGACTTAACTAAAAGCGGAAGATAGCTAAGCATAATTAACCTAACACGGTTTAGGCTCGTGGAATGCATGCACGCGCTAAATACGGTAATTTGATTACACGTGTTTTACTGCAGAGCTCTATATATGGAACCATGGTTTTCACATGATCAAAAGTTTTTAAAAAGTCATATAAACCTAGCCAACGATATAAAACAAATGATAGCTCTGATTTTAGTTGAATTGCAACAAAAGCTTCCAAATTTGCACTTCAGGCTCAGTTTTGGAATCCACAAATTTAGGGGACTGGTGGAAATGGCAATCTTCTGTGAAATTTATGTGTTCCAAACGAGCATTGTTCTCTAAAGTATTTTTTTTCCTTCAAAACTTACCAAAGTACATTTTCCATGATATAATTATTTTAATGTGCCCCTATAGAAGAAAGGAAAAGAATGCTAAAATTAGGCTGATCATGAGAAAGTAGGTCGGATGATTGGTGATTCACAGAAATAAAGAGAAAAAGGTGTCTCCAAGAACTGAAGATATCAAATGCGTGGAGGCACATAAAGAAGACACGTGTAGGCATTCAAGGTCGAGTGGCAAAGGTGATGAGCACTATTCCAAAGCCCTGCACTGAGGTGCCCTTCTTCCTTATCGCAGATGATTAAGAACCCAGAAAGGTCATCATCCCACATGGAGGAAAGGCAAAAAGAACAGGAAAACATCCTGCATTAGGCAGCAGCCTTGTATTATTGTAACTTTGCAAGCCCACCCGAAAAAAGGAACTTTGCCAACTTCAGTGAGCTTAATGCTTTCAACGATTATAATAATACATCTGCTTATCCTGACAAAGTCATGGGTATCCTGAAACCTACGGCATCTGTACGGTGAGCGCTAATAATATCTCAGATCGGTTCTTCCGCAATCATACAAGAATTCGTGTTTTTAATAAACAAAATCTTTGTCATCTTCCCGTCTACTCGTAGCCACAAAAATTTACAAAGTCGCAAGGAGTTGTATCTACTAACATTAAAAGAAAATATCCTCCAAATTATAAAGACCTTAAGAACTATATAATCTATTATATAACCATAACCTATATAATCTATTATATAACCATAACCTATGTTAGGATATATACTTCCTAGCAATCGCGTCAACTTATTGCCACCCGCTATTATCTGCTCTTTGTCCTCTGGTCACTGCAACAAGGACCATGACTGCAACCAGTTGAGACACAAGTAGATAGCCTGTAAAGGGTGGTAATTTTTTTCTGTCAAACACAATATTATTTCTACATAATTATATAGTTCAACATACTGCACTTGTCCCACTAAAATTTGGGCTTGCATAGCGCCCCCTCGTTCTCATTAATCAATTCCTAAACAAATTGAATATATTACGAGGTGGTGGAAGGTTAAAAGCTAAATATGCCAATCGCCATGTGAAACGGGTAAATTGGCAATTTATGAAGAGATGTTGGATAGTCTCTTTCTCAGTACAAAAATAGCACTACTTGCTGCATTGCCAATTTCATTTAGCCAAGTATTCCTTAGTGAGCACAACCCTCTTCGAAGATACCACATAAAGATTTTATCTTCAACAGGAATTTAAGCCTCCGTATGCGCAATTTTCAAAGGCGTTGATTGCTACTAAGGACCAGCGGCCGTATGAGAGCACTATACATGGGTTGTACAAAGAACTGCCAATTCGGATGTAAATCCTAAGTAAAACATCCCTTTCTGGATGAAGGGTAACTCCTGCTACCCATTGAACCAACTCATTCCACACAGTCAGCTTAGGCCCTATGATAGCCCTGTGGAATGAAAAATTCAAGAGAACCGTGCTCATCACCTGGGCCGCAGTGACATGTTTCTTGCTGATTAACGTAACAGAGTGAAGGATACCGGTCCTTGAAGGCATGTCCAACTATCTATGGGTCATCTCAAAACCTAACATCGGTCCCACTTTTGATCTTGAACTTGCCAAATGGGAATAACATGTGTTTTTTTTTCATTAGGCCGGCTCAAAAATGGGGATCTCTCGGCTTGCCTTCGATCTGTGATAGTGGTGTACCCTGAAGATTTATTTCGAAGGAGTTCTTATCACACCCCAATCTTTGTTAAGAAGCTTAAATGGCCATTTGCTAAATGAGCTCACGTTCTTTATCTCTAGATCTTGAATCCACATAATACCTTGGTCTTTTGGTTGACACAGGATATTCCACTTGGCCAATCTATAATTACGTTTATAACTATCGGTCTGGCAATAAAACATGAACCGATAGTAGTCAAGCCTCTCCCTTACCCTTATGGTATTTCAAAGAATGACATCGTAAACATAAGTAAACTACTAAGAATTGAGTTAATGAGAACAAGCCTCCTTCCTGAGGATAAGAGCTTGCTTTTCCAACTGCTCAATTGCTTCTCAAAACGGTATTCCACCCATTACCAATCACTATTAGAGTCTTCTATAGTGAATTCATATCTCAAGATATCAGAAGAAAAAGATCCCACACTGCAATCAAAAAATTGTGTGTAAACCTCCTCACATTCTTTTGTCTTGCCAAAGCAATAAATTTTACTCTTATAAAAATTAATCTTCAGCTCCGCCAATTGGTCAAAGACACATGACAAGAGTTTCGTGTTTTTGCCTATTTAATGTCATGATCCATGAAGATGATCATATCATCTGCATATTGTAGGATTGATAGCCCACCATCCACTAGATGAGATGCCACACCTCAGATTTGACCATCCTCAGCCCGTGCTTGGATGATAGCCAGCATGTCAACACAATGTTGAACTAAACTAGAGAGATTGGATCCCCCATCAGAGGCCTTTTAAGTGTTTGAAAATAGCGTCCCCCCATCAGAGGCCTTTTAAGTGTTTGAAAATAGTGTCCAAAGTCATTGTTAACCTTGACACCAACACTACCCCCCTTGTACGGTATGCTCAATCCATTTACACCATGTAGGGGAGAATCCCTTCATGCGTAGAGCTTGTTGTATAAATGGTCATTTGACACTGTTATATATTTTTTCAAAGACAATTTTAAACACTACCCCATCCATTTTTCTTGCAATGCATCTCATGAATGATTATGTGGAGGATCACTACCCCTCCATGATATACGTACCGGCACGAAGGCCGTCTGCATAGGCCGAATGACATGGTGTACTACCCTTGAGATCCTATTATTATCAACTTTAGTAAAAATTATGAAGCTAACATTCGGGCAAACAAATAGATCTATACTATTGAATTTGGGTGGTGTCCTGAACACTAGCATCCCTCTTTACTAGCTTGTAACCAAAGTTACATCGTTTATCAGGTGAGGGATAAGCTCGCTTGGAGCCTCTTTTATCCACCCATTACACAACGACCCTCGGGACATTTTAGCGAGTTCATGAGCTACGACATTTGCCTCTCTGTTACAATGCTCAAACAAGGTACGAGAAAAATCACAAGATATATGGTAACAATCATCAAATATTGCAGCAGCTGCTCCGGACGATCGACCACCTTCTTGCATGGCTTGAATCACTTCCAGGTTGTCCGAGTTGATAACTAGCCTGTTGCATCCAGCAGACTGTGCGAGGGACAGGCCAAAACGGAGCGCCAAAGCTTCCGCAGTGAGAGCGTCAGCACACCAGTCAATCTTCCAATTTCCGGCAGCGATGAAATTGCCACTCGTATCTCTCAGGACCGCGCCCGCTGCACCTTGCAAGAGATCATGATCGAAAGCCGCATCAACATTTAATTTCACGAAACCCGTTGGTGGTTTGGTCCACCCACCTTTCTTCATGGTCGCCTTGGAGGATGAAGATGCCGTATAATTTGCTGTTAGTGCACAAATGGAGAGTGCAATCTGATGCGCACTTTGGGTCTTCTCCTCGTGAACCAGCCTACGTCTCACGAACCATAGGTACTAAGCCCCAATCGCCAGCAACTGGTGGAAATTTTCTCTGGCCGAGAATAGAAACTTTGTCATCCGGCAATAAGAGCAAGAACTCGAGCACAACTTCACCGGCTCGATCAATATCACAAGCTTGCGAAATTACCTCGTCAGCCCCCAATAGTTTCCAAACTTCCACAGCTTTCCGGCATCTAAAAAGCAGATGCATCACATCCTCCGCACCCTGGCTACAAGTTGGGCATTGGGGCGAAACCGCAATATGGCGATTAGCCAAAATAACCCGGCAGGGCAGCGTGCCATGTAGAGTTCTCCAGAGAAAAATCTTTACTTTTACCGGGCATTTCAGTTTCCATATCCTGCTCCAAATCGTGTTGACATTCACCGAGCCCATCCCATTGGTGCGCCTTAACTTCCTGCCGTACTGGTGATCCACTCCACATGATAAGCAGACCGCACCGAAAAAATTCCATTTTTAGTCAAACTCCAAGCGACAAAGTCAGACATATCATGTATTGGGAGAGGAATACTAAGGATCCGTTGCACGTCGATCGGCCAAAAGGTCTGTTTGACTAGCTCCTCATCCCACTGGCCCGTCACCGGGTCAATTAGATCCCCAACCTTTGATAACAGATGTCCCCCTCGAGCTGTGATAACCCTCCTGCTTGAACTGTTTGGGATCCATGCATCGGTCCAGATATCAATTTTCTGACCATCACCCACTCTCTAGATATAGCCATGCTTGAGGGTGTTTACTCCCGCCATAATACTTTGCCATTTGAAAGATGATCCCTTTTTCAATCTTGCATTCAATAGATCTCCATCCGAAAAATACTTTGCTTGCAAAATTGTAGCACATAGAGACTCAGGGTTATCAATGAGACGCCATGCTTGCTTTGCCAACATTGCTAGATTAAAGCAATGGATATCTCGAAAGCCCATTCCACCCTGCTTCTTAGGGACACACAATTTCCACCATGCCATCCAGTGCATCCTCTTTTGGTTGTCGCCATCACCCCACCAAAAATGCGACATCGCATCGATGATTCCTTTACAAGTTTGTTTTGGAATTTTGAAGACCGACATTGCATATGATGGTATTGCCTGTACAACTGACTTGAGGAGAACCTCCTTTCCTCCCGCCGATATAAAAGCTTTTCCTTCCATCCATTAGTCCTCTGGCAGACCCGGTCAATCAAATATTGAAAACAGTCCATTTTATCCATACCCACCGTGGCTGGCAGTCCCAAATACTTATCATTTAGAGCCTCTGTCATAATGTTCAAAGTAGAACAAATCTGCGCTCTCATGGTTACATTTGTATTGGAGCTAAAGAAAATACTTGATTTATCCACACTCACCATTTGGCCAGAGGCCGCACAATAGGATGCCAGAATAGACTGCAAGGTCCCAGCGTTTTGGTTATTCGCCTTCATAAGAATTAAAGAGTCATCAGCAAATAAAAGGTTAGTAGTGAATAAAAGGTGGTGTCCTCTTCTTCAGCAAAAGAGTGGTAATACCAGAGTTAATAGTGAACAGAGGTAATACCCCGTTGTGGAGCTCAGCGAATAATGTTATCAAATCAGCCATGATGACCTCCTAAAAGACCTGATAAAACTCCACCAAAAACCCATATGGACCAAGAGCTTTATTCGTTCCATTTGTAAGCCTGCATCTTTTACTTCCTCCACGGTGAGCATGCAAGTCAGGATTTCGATCCAGTAAGTGTTTTATTGCATGTAATATGTAAATATGTCATTTTTAATCAACCAAAAGGAATTGAGGGCAAAATTTACAGGAAACAGCATCAGTCAAAGAAGGAACACCACCAGTGCAGAACATTCCATTCCATTCAAGTCAATATGACATTGAAACTAGTTACATCAAGAGAAATTTACACTTGGATTCAAACATAAGCCTTGAGCACCATGGCATAGTTTACTGGCATTGAACCAAAATAAATCCAATGCATTATGACAGTTATCACTCCGGTGTTTTACAACAGGCCAATTGCACTCATCATCCACATATGGTTGCTGCCAAACCAGTTCAGACTGGATCAGCAAACAGACAGAGAATTGCTGTACTGATGATCTCATCGCAGGGCAATCCACCAATTCTTTTTTTTCCTCCGAGAGCACGCAGGAGAGGTCCAACAGTTCTTTTGGGCATTGTGAAAAGGCTAAGGTGATACGGAATATGAATATAACCCGTCCTCACCCCTGCTCTGGTGGGCTGATGGGACGAGCGGCTGATGTTCATCAGCACCACTTGATGTTCTGTCCATGCCACACAACTCTGGAGATTTTACAGGCACAAATGAGGACTTGTATAGAGCAGCAAAAGCCTTGTTTCCTTCACCGTGGCTCCCTAAACAAATGGTATCACCCCGCCCATGCCAGACCCCGCACTGGACATTATTCATCTCCAAGGTTCTGGCCTCCTGTTCATTCAAATGCTAGTAACTGTGAGGTCAAGATATCAATAACAAACAAAATCTAGTGAACTGGGACTCAAAAGGGGTATATATATGTATATAACCTGGCACAGGGTACAGCAAGGACAGATTAGATGGAGAACACAGTCATCTAGACTGCTATCAGTACCCTGTAAGCACACAAAAAAGGTGATTGGTCAGCTTGTCACAATAAAGACTTCCAGCCAATGAGATGTCTTACTTTTCCCCAAGCTTCATGTTTGGTATTTCTGAATTAAAGTACATATACCAATGTTCTACTCAAAAGTTGACAAAATAGTTATGGCATATAACCTATCAATATTACCTACAGGTTTCAGTTATTGTTCATTTGAGTAGAGCAAAATGATGCAACAAGATCCCTAAAATCCAAGTTTGTCAATTATTTGAGGTGCTAAAATTTGCTGGAGATGGTGTAATGCAAGAGAAGAGAGGCACCATTTTCAATTGCCTTAAGCACTAGTGCAGCAGTAACCTGTTTGAATACTTATTTGAAAATGCTAATGTCCAGACATACTTACCCGGATATTGAACTGCTTCCTGACTCTTCTTCGAAAGTAACCAGTGTAAATTGCTATCAAGAGAACAGAGCCAAGTCCAATATATAAATATATATGATGCCTTGTTACAGAAAAGGCAATTAGGCTGATCAGAACAGTTGCTAATGAAATGAAGTATACCATTGCCTGGAATAATTTCATCTTGTATCAGCAGGATGAATAAGAGTTCAAGAAACAAACATAAGCTTAACAACAGAGCTCCATTCAAGTAGACTTATGGTAAAATTGAAAATACCATATTCAATGGGAACAAGAATATGGCACAGCACACAACAATGATTGTATTTCAATGAAGACTTGGCAAGTGGGCAGAAAAATAGAGAATATGCTGATAAAACAAAATTATTGGCAGAAATGGAGGATAAAACTGTCCAATTTCAGAGAATAAGCAACCTGATGTTTAATGGATATAGCAGGAACTACGTTAAAGAGGAATATAATCTTGTTTTGTCACTTTGCCAGAGGAGAACAAACTGGCAACATAGTTCAAGAGAAAAACACACACATATTTAATGTTGAGTGAGACGAGAAATTTCAATAACAGCTTAATTATAGAAGCACCAACTAAGATAAAGTTGTATCAAACTAGTATTCCAAGACTGGTCCAGTGGTTAAATTAGCAAAGTATAATATCTGCCTGGCAAGTCCAACGTGCAGTCTGATTCCCTCCAACATATAATATAAGTAGAGAACATTTTACTAGAACTTATCATATAGGAATGAATGACAAAGCTTGAAATGATAAAAAGGCAGGATGCTATTCAGGTGACCAGGTCTAAGACATGCCACAAGAATGCAGAATTATCTAAGCAAATGGTGTTCACATTTGCAAGTCAAACATCTTACCCATCAGCCACTCCGTTGTAGAAGCATAAGGCTAAGAAAAGACAGTTTTACTATATTTGTCTAAGCAGCTATCATGATAGCCAGCTTGCATTCGAATAATTTAAAAAGAGCAATTCTAACAAATCTGTCAACTCTCTGGCATGAAGAGGATATTGGAAGAGATAAAGCAAAAGCACATGCACACACTTAAAACGTTCTCTTCTTCATTTCTTCCGGACCACTATATTTGTAATGATCTACTGAACTTAGAATAGTTCACTGATAAGATGCATCCTATAATGGAACGAAAGCCTATTCCAAACGGACGGTTTTGCTACTTCCTACCAAAAGCAGCATCAAACAGCCCCATTCGTTTTTTCATGCTTCGGCAATGTGACTGAAGTACTAAACCTTTTGCATAGAAAAATGGCAAGTGGGAAATGGACGAAACATGGCCATAAGCTGATGAGTGTTTATCTGTACCTGAAGGAAGCAGATCCGAGATTGGCTCTCCGCATGTTCTTGCCAAACCTATAGCATGGACAACTGCAAATAGCGGCAAGCCAACAAGAACTTTAAAACGAAGTTCCCGAAAAGTTTAATCACAGTTGAAAATGGAAAATGGAATTTTTTTTCAAGACACTCGAACGGAACAACGCAGAAGGGGAAAGACCCAGTCATGGGAGACCTCACGTTAAGGAATGTTCCGTGGGTAAATTATCTTAAAAACATGTCTATTTTTCTTCCACGATTCTGTCTATCTTAAAACATGTCTATTTCGGAATACGTGTTAACCAACCTAAAATCCGAGAGAGAAATTAAAACTCGAGCGAAAAATTATAATTTACCTCCCATGAATCTTTCAGTTCCAAATAAAACCTCACTACATTTGAGATAGCGAGTGGCATTTCAAGCAGTGTTCATCAGACATGAAGTATTCCATACGGACGTTTGCATAAAGACAGCGCAGTTTATTCTAAATCCGCACAGAATCAATCTATCCGAACGAAAAAATCGAGCTAAGCACTAAAATCTCCATGCTTTCCCCTCGCAACCAACCAACAAAACTAGATCCTTCCGAACACGCCTCCAACCAATAATACAGCTTTCGTGAGACGAGCAAAGGGAGTTAGTTCCACCTACCAGGCGGCCTCGAGCGCGATTCGCCTGTCCTCCAAGCAATCCAGCACTACGTCCCCCTCCCACATCCTCTGCACCCCGCCACCGGCGGACTCCGGCGCCTCCGCCGTCGCGGCGCCCTTCCTCCTCTCCGCCGACATCGCCACGGACGCGCACAGCATGTCGAAGTCCAGCACCGCCATCGCTTCCTCCTCCTCCCCCTCGCTCTCCTCCTTCTCCGTCCGGCTCCTCGCCGCCGTCGACGCCTCCTCCCTCCGGACGCCTCCTCCATCGCGGCCATTCTCTCTCCACCCCCCCTCTCTCTCTCTCCCTCTCTTTCTATCTCTCTCTTCTCTCTCTATCTGCTCTGAAGATTTGTTTCGTATTACGTTACAGTGTTCCTTCGTATTGCGCCGGGTTTTTAAACGTCTTAAACGCCTTCGATTAGGAGAGGACGAAAAGGAGGAGGACGAAATTAACTTTAAATACAGCTGGAGCTAACTTTACCCACCAACAGGTGGGTCCAAGGAGAAAGCCGTTGACGCGGTTGCTTCTGCTGGCCCACGTGCCAGTGACCAATGTCAAGGAACACGTGAGTACCGTAAAGACGGGGCTGCCTAAATTATTGGCGGTTTAAACCGGGTATTAACCGCTGCTAATAATATGCACGTGATGGAGTAGCTTAGTGGTGGTTGGGTTGGATTGGGGCCGCCGCGCGCCTTCTCCAGATTGGTGGTGGACCGATGGACCCACCTGTCAGTGGAACAGGTGGCTGTGTTCCTGTCCCCCTTGCTCTTATCCGGTTCCGACGCAGCCGCCGCTTCGGGGCACCAGACGTGCACTGATATTTTGCATTCCACCCAAAGGCACGTTAGGCTTGCTTTGCTGACGCTAAATTCGGCGGCCATATGCTTTGCGTTTGCGTCTGCAGAAGCAGAAATTAGTTGTGCCGAACCCAGATCAAATGGCCGTTCTTCTATCTATCATCGCTTTCTTTCTTACCAAAAAGTGTGTATATTTTTATGTACCGTAAAAAGTTATCGTGTTATGTCTTTTTATGTAAGTGATGTTATTTTGGGACTACGTATAATCTCTCCTTTTAGAAGAGAGTATATGTAGTTATTTTACTTAAATTTCTTTTAGACTTTAATTACTTTGATCTTAAGATTACAATTTACAAGTAGGTTGCTTCAACGGTTTGCAACTATTTTGAAATACAAAAATAAATTTAGAGATATCTCCATTATATATTGTTGATTATGATACAATTATTTTTGTATATTTCGTCACAATTTACTCTTTTTGCAAATGATGTGAGGGCGAAAAGAAAAGAACAACAAGCCAATACAGAAATCAACACGATATACGAGTGAGCTAGCTCTTTTTTTTAACAAAAGAGTGAGCCAGTTTTGTTCCACTTCCTAGGATCGGCAGGATATGCTTATTAAGGATTGCAATCCTAGAAAAAAAATTATGTGTGTCCTTTAGATCATAGAATTGCATCATACAAACTTTCATAATATAACAATTTTTATTATAAATTTTGAAAAAATCTCAACATGAGCTCTAATCTCATGGAAATTTTTCTTCAAAACTTTCATCATTTTTTCTCTCTCACTTCTCTCTCTAATCAAGTAAAAACTAGTCTTAAGATTTCTGCCTCTTTCATGTATAACATTCAAAGATCTATTCTGAGTAATTTCTTTAATTTTGTTTCTTGTAACATTTAATATTTCATGATATTTTAATATTATACTTTCTTTTATTGTGTGTTCTCACATTCATGCTATTAAAGAGGCCCTAAACTGACATAGAAGCACATTTCTTGCACACAACCAAAGCAGGGTTTTCCAATCTAGTCTGGCGCACACGATTTGCGTGAAATAATGGACAATCTGAAGTACACATAGTCATGCTGTTTATTTAAGTCTTTTACACAGTGTAGGATACTTTCACACGGTGAATCGTCGGCAAGCGGGTACGATGGATGGGTGAGGCAAAGGATGTCGTGCCGCCGCAAGGAGATGTGGGCGGAAAGGGACGGCATCCACCCCAAGCCGTGAGCTGCGGACCATTCGTAGCGCAGCGGCAAGTCTCTGGCCCTCGCGTGCATTGTTGTACTATATAGTTGGTTACTGTTTTCATTTTTTTAATCAGACGCGTAGACGGGAACGCATTACGCGAGCCGTTCAGGCCATTAGTTGCAACTTGCAAATAGTTAAGGAAGAGAGGAACGTCCGATCGGACCCCTGGGAAAATTTTCTGTTATGTAATATAAATATTTTATTAAAATATATGTTATAAATTTTTTTGAACCAGTATAATATGATATTTTCATGAACAAGATAAAAACATGTTTTCTACACGACAGAAACAACTTTTTATGTAACGAAAACTTGTCCTATAAAAAGCAAAAAATCAAACTACAAACATATAGCATTTTCTAATGGTTCCCCTCCCTTTTTTGGGCTGAAATGTCACATTTGCCTCATGGATGTATGCCTGTGTAGACATTCTTGCTAATATAGAAGCCAAAAAATTCAGCGGTTTACATCTATCAGCGTTTCTAGCGATCATCTGTCATGTCTACCTGTGCTCAAAATCCACATCGCTCATCGGCAGCGACGATCACAGCAAACACCACACTTTGAGATCCTTTGTATCCCTATGAATATTTCAGTTGAATAAAACTCATCCGTTTCACTAAGGCTTTGTTCAGGGGTTAGGGAAGAAACTTTACAGGGTAGAGAAACCTCAAGCGGGAACATTTTTAGTCACATAGCAAGCCACAGAATATCCCTTGTCATCATTTGACACTTCGGCATATTGGGGAAATTAATCTTGACTCCTTTCCATGGCATTCCAACAAAATTCCCAGCAGAAAAAATGAAGAAGAAGAAGAAACGAATGGTTGGAGCTCGAGCTAGCCTTGGTTTGGTCTCATCAAACAGATCGGCGCCGCCAGGAACAGAGAGCGGGGGCCCTGCTTTGGCTTCACCAAGCGGATGGTTGGAGCTCGTACATGCCAAGCCGACAGCCACTGCTATGTCCAAGCTAGCCATGGATGAACGCCTTGCACGGGTGCTCAAGCTCGCTGGAGACATCGTCTTGGAGCTACTTTGGTAAGTTCCCTCTACCATATCAACTCGACTTGGACTGCAGTACCGCACTTAGCATGACATGTTGCATGACAAGATCCATTGTGTGCTTGCCAGATCTAACAGTCATGGGCTTCCTTCCCATGGGGATTGATCACGTCCTTGGGAAGGTAGAGGTTGAGAGGATATTGCAGAGAATCGGATAGCATGGAGAATGAAGCAAGTATAAGTGTCGCTCTTGAGCTTGCGCGCATGGGCGGCGTAGGCAGCAAGGATGGTTGCAAGTTTGCGGTGTGGCTGTGGATGGTGGCAAGGCGAGACGGCGTTGAAGTGATGGATTAGTCCTCGACCAGAGTGGCGAGGGAGAGAGACGGGGAATTCCTTCCACACGTCGGGAATTGTTCTCGTCCTGGGGATAAAGCGGGGATGGTCCGGTATTTCCCGCTCCTAGACTGTACTCAGGAAAGTGCAAAATACAGTCACTAAGTTTGCTAATGAGGTCTAATACGGTCACTAGCTCACTCCTTCTATGTATTTATGTACGAACATGTCTACGTTGCCCCAATATTTTAGCTTCCTTCTCCCTCCTTCCTCTCCACATCTCTCTACCCTCTCTCTCCATGTCTCTCCCGATCTATGACAGCCAAGCAGCCATGAAGCTCATGGAGGCCGTCAGGGACGGGATCGCCTTTGCAATGCATGTGTTCCAGCACTCGCCCGCAACGGCAACAAGGTTGCAGGCGCCAACCTTGTCTTCTCCTAGCTCTCCGTCCATGTCGCACTGGTGCTCCTCGGCACGGGCACCTGGGGCACCACGCTTGATGAGATCATCGCCTTCCTCAGCCCCACGCAGTGGCCACGCACACGTGGCACTCGCATCGCAGATCACGTTGCACATTCTCTTTGATAGCCTCGATTGTGGGCCGAAGGTGATGCGGACATCAACATGGACAACACCACTTCACGTCCAAGCCCACCTCCACTTGTTGGGCCAATGACACGAGCTCGAGCCAAAACCCAACATGAGGTGAATCTTCTTCTGGTACTTCTCCATTTGGCATGAACATGAATGGTATGCTACCTAATGCACCGACCTTATGCATGCTTAGGTATGAATGATTATCTAAGGTGGAGGACAACGGGACCGAGGAAGGGACTCCAAGCTTCAAGCCCAGTCCCAGCCAGACCACTGCCTTGGACCCTCCAGACACCCATTGAGATGAAGGCCCGGACTGTCCGTTGTGCCCCGGACCCTCCGGATTTGGCCGGACCTCCCACCCGGACAATCCGGATGAGGGTCCAGATCCTCTCTGGAAATCCCGGACCTCCCACCCCGGACACTCCAGATGAGGGTTCGGATCTTCTCTGGAAGTCCCGGAGGTCAGCTCGGACCCTCCGGGTACCTGGACTGTCCGGATCTGCCTGCGCGCAGTTTAAACGGGCCACGGCCCATGTATCTCTTAAGTGGAGGTTGAGACTATAAATACCGTACCACCCCACTAATTAGGGTGGAGACTTATGTTAGACTAAAGTAGAGCTTAGCTCCTTAATCTAGGGTTCATCCCTCTAGATTGGAGATTCCACCTTAGACCTGCTTTCTCTTGTGGATTGAAAGGATTGGCGCGTGCTTCGAGTGGAAATCGTAGCATTTAATCAAGAGGATAGTTGATTTGTTTCCTAGTTCCCAAAGGCTTTCTCATTGGAGTTTGTTGTTGGGGTGGGTTTTCCATTTAGGCTATTCTAGTTATCCTTCAACCGTGAAGATCAGGAGCCCTCCGTATCAGAAGGTGTGGTTCACCAATGAGTGTCTAAGTCAACACCGTGGTGCCACAATGTTGACTACGGTCGGGATGCCTCAAGGCTTGCGTGCTGGTGCGATCTAGTGCGGGGAGCAGCTTGAGCAGGTAGTGGTGCCACGAGAGCGGAGCCGACGATGTCTGCCTGTGTGCCGGTGAACGGAGCAATGGGCGGCGTGCCTCATTGCAAGGTGGAGTGCGGTGTCACCCCTCTTCCCAATGTTGTTCTTGCTCCTCCTCTCCTTATAGTTCTGCTGCTTCACCATGGACAAGAACTTGAAGCTTCTCTACTTCTTTGTCCCCCGGAAACTCTTCAACTTTTCTAGAGCACGGAATCGGGAGCTGGATTGCCTCTCCATCTCTAGATCCAATAACTTAATTACTGACCAAGTCCAAAAAGTGCAAGTTCCTATTTTTGCAAAATCTAGTAAACCCTTCTCCTCAAACACTTCGGTGGACAAGGCTTGAATTGATGGAAAATACCAGGTCTTCAGATTGCAAAAAACATATCAAGATTTGAACTTGCCTTTGCATGACATTGCGAGACCCTCCCTCACTAACCGGTGCAGTGCGGTTGAGGGTAGCGCATGCCCGCGAGGTGCAGCGGTGGACGTGATGCGGGTGGCGCAATCATGTAGGGCATGTTGTCGATGCATGGTGCAGGTCTGTGGCTAGCTCCGCTGCGATCTCATAGTAGCAGCGACGTGCAGGAGCAGCATGGCATGCGGATGGCATCGTCATTTTCAGCCAAGCACCAGCGACGGTGCGGTGGCCCAGAAGTGAGAAGATGGAAAAGGTTCGGAGTTAACTAACACTAATAATTTATTAATTAAGTAACTAACCATTCCTAGCTCGACATGGAATTCTAAATAGAGTGGCGATACGCGGAGGAATTAATCTAGTGACTATATTAACCCTTTTAGTAACTTTAATAATTATGTTTGTATTTTTCTAAACACAATGACTAAATCAAGTGAGACGTATAAATTCAACGACCTGTGGATGCATTACTAAATGTAAATCGTCTTTAAGCTTTCAAACGTGCCGTAACACAGCTGAGCTAATCATGTTCCCAACTCTATGTCTATTCTCTCCTGCTAACTTTGACTTGGCCAGATCTCAAGAAAAAGAATCCTTTTTGACTTGGTCACGGCGAGGCAGTTTGAGCCGTTGACTTTCCAGACCAACCCAAACCCAATTCAATCCAGCCCATTCCTCCGCCCACGGCCCACCCACCGGCGACCGCCAGAAAATGTCCTCGCCGGCGATGTCCGACGACCTCCTGGCGGAGATCTTCCTCCGCCTGCCTACCCCAGCCGACCTCATCCGCGCCTCCGCAGCCTGCGTCTCCTTCCGCCGGCTCGTCACCGACCGCTCCTTCCTCGGCGCTTCCGCTCCCTCCACGCCCCGCCGTTCCTCGGTTTCCTCAACCACAACGGCTTCCGCCCCGCGCTCCCGCCTCACGCGTCCGCGCTGCCGCCCGCGCCGTCTCCCTCGCTGCCGACTTCTCCTTCTCCTTCCTCCCCTCCCACGACCGCTGGATCGTCCGGGACGTCCGCGACGGACGCGTACTCCTCGACCGCGGCCCCGAGGACGGCGCCGGTGATGAGTCCCCGGTCTTCACGGAGCTCGCGGTGTGCGACCCCTTGCACCGGCGGTGCCTCCTGCTTCCCCCAATCCTCGACGACCTAGCCGCTTCGGTGGAAAACCCACTCCCCGTGGAATTCGAGCGCTGGTGGGAGCCTTTCCTCGTCCCCCCCGCGAGCAGGACGAGGATGAGACGTCATTCAGAGTGATCTGGATGGCGCAGTGCAAAACTAAGCTGGTCGCCTTCGTCTTCTCTTCGAGCACCGGACAATGGCGAGCCGTTGCCTCCCAGGGTTGGAAGGATTTGTTAGTGGGCACGGGCGTGTCGACGGTATCGTCACGGAGCCCTGTGTTCTTCGGGCGTCAATACGCTTGCGGCTGCTTCTATTGGATTATGGATTGGAGGGAAAAATTGCTCGTACTTGACACCCGGAGGATGGAGTTCTCTATTGCTGACCTCCCATCTGGCTGCCGTAGGCCACCAATTGCCATCGTGGAGGCAGGAGAAGGCAGGCCTGGGATGTTTGCCATCCGTGAAGATATGGCAGATGGCACATTTTACCTCTATTATACCATCAGGCGAAACCAAGGTGAGAGCTCCAACCAGTGGCAGATGGAGAAGACAGTCCCTTGGATTCTGGGTACCGGCATTACATCAGAGGTGCAACGGAGAGGTACCTGCTCCTACTAAGGTCAGAAGACCTGAACATAAGCTCACCGCTGGAGATGCCAGACTTGGAATGTTTCTCACTGGACGTCAAGACATTGCAGCTTGAGAGGGTGTGCGGGTTGAAGCATCACATCCTACGTGCGCACATATATACCAACTTCCCACCGTCACTGTCGTCACAGACCATCTGAAGTGGTAAACTCTATTGCATCCCCTATTTATCTCCTTACCTGCATAGTTATCACACAGCTTGTCTGATGCTTGATAGTATACTATTTTACTAGGTAGTTCTTGTTACGCGGTTATGGTTATTTTTTCTGAGCTTGTGGGAAAACTAATCTAACTCAGGAGTAATCTTTTTGCTTCTGTTCCACAATTATGATATGCATTGCCATTTCAAGATAATCAGACAATTATCTTTACTCCTATAAAGGTCAATCGGTGGCGGCGGTCCGTACACTTTCTTTCCCCCCTTCTTATTGTGTGACCATTTCAAAATGTTAGCAAAAACTATATACCCGTGTCGAAACCTCAATAGACGTCCTCCTCGTCCACCGACTCAAAACTCAAAAATTTAAATTCACCCAAAATGCTACTCCCCATAAACAACTCCCAATTCTCAACTAAGAGTTGAGACGAAACCAAGGAAGTGGCACGGAGCGTGACATCAATTATTCGACATGCTCAATAATCTAATTTATTTATCCGTAGCACACACACAGGTATTTGGCTAGTACAAGTAAAAGAAAGGATCTTTCACACCATAGACTATTGAGTGGCATATCTATCCACCATTTTGGAGACCTTGTGGAATCACAGAAGTAGCTAGATTTGTGTGTGGCAAAAATATGCAAAGGTGAAGGGACAGTGTTGCCTTGTCGGTGAAGTTGTAATTGTGTAAATATTCTCAGGGTTTATATGTATGCCGCCGTGTGATGTAAACCTAACAATCGTGATAAGAAATATATCTGGGCGGAGCCACCACAATTTGGCTCCCAGGGCTGTAAGCACACTGCCGAACCTCATAAACAAATCTTCATGTCTTCTTCCTCGAATGTGACTGCTTTTCCTCGGTAGATCATGTGTCGCCTTGGCTCCAACAGGATGACAACAACTATTTTGGAGGAGTGGTTTTTATGTTGAACCTAACAGAGAAGGAATATAAGTTAAAATCCAATTTATGTATGGATTGTTTCACCTTGGAAAATTTCATTCCAGTTAAGCATGACTTAATCTTGTCTGCTTTTCTTTTGATAGATATAAGGAAATAGAACTTTCTTTGTTGGTCATCGTCTCATCTATAAATTTATCATTGTCTTGATTTGAAATAAATCCACTTAGCTGTTATGGATGCAATTTAGAGCCTGAATCAGTACTGATCAATCTCCTGTATGCGACATGGGTAAACTCGAAGTGGTAAACTTGATTAATTATTTAATTGACTGCCATTCAAATAGCAAGAATTTCATGTGCTCAGAAGCCATTTAATTTATTTTTTGAGAAATTAGCAGGAGCACTGCCTTGCAATCTATACTATCTATTAAAAGCCCTAGTTTTCTCTCTTAAATTCACCCCAGAAAGCGCAAATCATTCAGATCCGTCAGATCGAATACATCTAATGGTTAATATTTATTTGATAGTCTGTTAATCGGACGACCATCCTTAATTAGTAGATATGTACCCACCATGCCATTCACTTAGAGTTGATAGATAATTACCCACTATTACCTTGCTTAAAATTAATAGATAATTTCTCACCATTGTCACTGCTATACCCTCTAGCGTCCTTTTCTCCAGAATCTGCGCCATGCGTGGAAGCCGCACCCACGCCACGCTTTGACCATGCCCGTGCGCCACAGCCGTTGTCTCGTTCGACACGATGCAGTATAGATTATGTTTTCATGACATAAATATTGTGAAAACGTGTGTTGCATGTATGCATTTGCTAGTTAAGTAGAAAAGAGTGACCCGGGCTATAGATACAGACGAGGAGACAGAAATTTTCTAGTTTCTGTTTTGGTGGCCTCTATTCTGTTGTCTGTCAGTTTTTATATTTTTGGCGTGAATATTGTGTGGCATTTTCTGACATTATATCGGTCGAATTGCATGATCAGCGAGGACTTGTATTGGAACAAATAAAATTAAGGCTACACTTGAAGTTGAGTGTGCAAAAACTTGCAGCCAAGTCTGGAAGATTATGATCACGGGTTCACGGGGTTTAAATATTGTAGCCAACCAGACTTGCAGCCAAGTCTGGAAGGCTAATAATGCATGTACCTAGTGGCTGACAGCTGGGCAAGCTAGCAAAAATAACAGCCCACAGCTCATGTAAACCGTGAAAGGCACCAAATCATGAACCCGTCGAGGTTGATCTGGTGCGTTTGTTGTATACATGCGTCGGCGGCACAAAATGCAGTTCAGCAGTTCCTTTCTTCTTGACCTCTTCCGATACTAGTGATCAATGCATGCGTTGTACTAGCACATTTTTGGGCTTTGTACGAATAAGCTAGCTTCATTCATCTACCAATCGATTGTTTTCAGCACATGACCGTTGCATATGAGCCACACGCTCTAACCCCTAGCCTCTTGATTGATACCGTTGCACAAGTATCCAAACTTGCACTAGTATATATTAGCCCCCACATGATTATATTAAATATGTAAAAATCTCATCGAACACATGGCACAAAAATTACTGTGTCATTTGTAAATGGTCCTGATTGGGTAGAGTCTGTATAATGGAGCTAAATTCGGACTTGCAGCCAGTCCTAAATTCTACATGGAACACGAAGCTACCAATTTCGTATGACCTAAATTCTTTATGGATTCATTTCTTTATATCTACATGCCTCTGTCTGGCTATTTATCCCAACCTGTATTGCACATTACAGTGTTAACACAGAAAGACGTGTGTTTGCAGTTACATATTTCAAATTCAGTTGAGATCAATGTTACTAATGGGACAATGGTTAAAAAGAATTCTGAAGGTGGATTTTTCCTTGTTCTGTATGTGGTTTGTTTAACGCCCTAATAGTTTATCTCAGCTATTTTGCGTGCATCTTTCTCCAAAGTAATTTACCAAGTTTACTATATCTAACCGATATAAGACCTATAATTTGTTACCTTTTGCTCGTAAACATTGATTATGTGCAATTTGAGCTGAGAATTGTCCTTTATTCCTCTGATTTTTTTTTCTTGTTTGTTCAGATTCGGTGGAGGCGTATTCAGATCAACATTCTAGTCCTCAGAAGGTGATTGGCGTGGGGTAACTGTTTGTTTATCTCGTTCCATCACTGCAGCTATTGCTACACGCATGTGGAACTACATATTTGGAAGAAGGAGGCCAAGATTGTAATGAGTGAAGATGGCAGTACCCATAACAAAATCTGGAGTTCCTCAGCAAACCAAGATTACAAATATAAATGACGGAGACATGATCCTAGTTTCTTGTTTTTGTTAGTAGTTTTGTTTTACGCTGAGTACTTGAATATTGTATGGCATTTTGTGACGATATGTCGGTCCAATTGCATGATCAGCGAGAACTTGTATTGAAGTTCATACAATTAAGGTAACGCTTCAAGTGAAGCGTGCAATTAACTTTCAGCTAAGTTTGGAAGATTATGATCATGGTTTTTAGTGATTCTGAAAAAAAAATACCATTGATGGGTCATACTGCTCAGCCCACAAGTTGATGACATGAACTGCACTTTCTGCTCGAAAGGTGCAGAAGCAGTACCTTCTTATTCTTCAGGTTACCGAAACTTGCGGTCGAACGCGGTGGCGTGGTTTCGCCGGAGGACGAGCCGTGCTTGACAGGGAGTATATGCAGGAGGGAAAACAGAGAGTTGTAAGGGCACGTCATCTCCACGTACGTGCAGATGCAGCAAGATTTAGAATCTGGATCCCTGCAAAATATGTGTCGGCGCCTTTCTTCAGGTCAGATCCGCCGAGTCTTGTCCGACTCCGAAACAGACTTGCGCTGCTACGCGCGTGCAAAGGGACTCCGACTCTGAGTCGTGAACGGATGATTCCACTCCATTACGCCCGTGCAAAGCCAAAAGGAATCCGACTCCGAGTCCTAGACGGATGATTTCCAATCCATAAACCAAGTATATATACGCAAGCTTTCCTCCATCCCGTCTCGATCGCATTCCTGACCCTACTGCTCCGGTGCTCCTCTCGACGCAGACATGGACAGCACCGCCGTCGCCGCCGCCAACTGCCGCTGCAGCCGCGTCGTCTACGTCGGCAACATCCCATTCCACGCCGCCGAGAAGGAGGTCCGCGACGCCTGCGAGCTCATCGGCCCCGTCCTCTCCTTCCGCCTCGCCGCCGACGGCGTCACGGGGAAGCGCAAGGGTTACGCCTTCGTCGAGTACCCCGACGACGCGACGGCGCAGAGCGCCTGCCGCAACTGCACGGCCACCCGCTGCGCGGCCGCCAGCTGCGGGTCGGACTCGCCGACAGGGCCGCGGCGCGCAGCAGGCGCCGGAGTGACCACGAGCCCGTCGGCATGGAGGACGCCATCCACGCCGCTTCCCTCGTCGACCACTCCGGGCGCCCTGCCGTCGTCACCTCCGTCACGCGGTACCTCGCCGCCGCGTCCAGGAATCAGCTGCGGGAAGCGGTGGCGGCGTTCGAGAGCCACGGCCGCGAAGCCTGCAAAGTTCTCAAGGAGCACGTCCCCGGGCTTGACACAGCGATGGACATCGTGCAGCGTCTGCTCGACATGGCGGCCGCGGATGACGCTGCCGAGGAGGCAAAGAAGAAGAAGAGGGCGAGCGCGTGTCCCCAGGCGGACGCCGACGGGTCCGGTCACAGCGCGAAGCTTAGGAAGGTGGAAGACGGTGGGAAGGTTACGGTTCCCGCGGCCGCAGGGGTTGCCTGTACCTGAGAGATATGCAGCAAACCAGCAAGTGCCTGACAGCCTGACCGAGCCGAGCAGTCTCTGTAGTTGGCTGCTGCTTGTTTCTATGTCGTTCGTTCTTGATTCTTGATTTTGTAGATCAGGGAAATACAACAGTTGTCCTACAATACATTTTCACTATCTATGATAATGTAAAAAAATTTTGAGGTGTGACCTTTCTTTATTGGATTTCTCTTATCGTTGCTGCGTCAAACTCACATGCATGTGCTAGTTAGTAGATCCACATTAAGAATTGAAGATGAACTTGGTTTTAAAAAAACTACATGAAAATGAACATTAGTCTTTAAATTTCCTAGGCCCGAGTTTGAAATCAAAATTATACTCAGGGTTTAGTTGAGGAAACAAAAGTGGACCTTTTCCAATTTTTAGTAACGATCACGCCAACTTGACACCATAGCAAACGGCTGGAAAATCACAATCGTCATACCCATGATAGTATCACAAAATATCAGCTACAGAATCGTCAAGCATCAATTCTGTCCCCGACATTCCCATCAGACAGGAGTGCCATCAAAATCCACCCAAAAAAACCCCAAATAAACAAAAGAACATCTAAACTCTTCCTGGGCGAAAACAACCAATTAATCAATGCAATGCCCATGTATCAGAACAGTGTATAGGTGTTGCACCGCAATTATGGACAACCTAGCTCCTAGTTCTAATAATGCACAAATGTTACAAGAGCATACAAAAAAAGATCTGCTTCCCAGGTAGCAGGGCCGAGCATTGTTCCATCCGTTATATATACCTTCGATAAGTATCCAGCATTTTCATTTTGGTTTGCAGATCAGGTGCTCAGAGGAGCTGAACTGGGTATCTTGAAATGCTTCTTTACATAATGTGATGCCTCTGAATCATTTCTGTGGCACAGGACCCTGAGCAGAGCTTTGGAGTCGGTTCCAAATTTGCTTTTGCCCCCTTGAGTAACTTCCCGTAGATCATCGATGAGCACACGTGTCTGGGAGAAACAGGGGGAACAGGAGCATAAGAAATGCCATCTATTCAGTTACAAATATGATTACAGCAAAGACTAAGTAGTTTCATATACTACAGCATCTCAAGTCCCAAGTCTCAGACACGATGATAACATGTAATTATTGATAGTTCAACACATTGCTTAGCAGTCTGATGCAAATGGGCATATTTTTCCAGACTTTAACTATGACCAATTTGATGAAAATTGGAAAATGATTAAGTTCACTTCAGTGGGCATGAAGAGCACAGTGCCTAATCATTGGAGATACGTTAAGGTCGTTATGGATGATGTACCTCTAGGATCTAGAGTTCCACAGCCTAGGTTCTATTCACCAAATACCCACAAGTTCTATGAGAAATTTAATCCAAACTTCACCTCTTGCTTGATCAGATTTATTACAGGACGAACACGTGAGACCAAATTCTCAACAGTTCCACGGGGCAGCCCATCTCCACCAGATATGAAGAATTCCTACAGCAAACAAACAGCTAGTTAAGACAGCAGTTTATTGCTCAGACAATAAAGACAAGGCAAATTAAATGCTCCGGACGGGTGCAGCTATAGAATGCTATCACCAATTCACCGTTCAGGTATAAAACACACAAGATGTTATATAAAAGAAAAAGCAGCCAAGATGTCTTCAGACAATGATATACCTTCAAAGTTTCAAGATCTTCCTCCAAAAGAGGGGCGTCACTTGGAGAGAAGACACGTGGAGGACCTCCATCTAGTATTACACGAAGTAGGCCATCCTGCCAATAGAGAGAAATTAAGATAAAATTATAATCCAAAATTTGTTACAGCATCTCACTAATCTTAATAGCTGAAATTATCACCAGGGATGCTTGCAGAAGCCCTGTAACCACACGATCCCGCAGTTGCTCCACAATGACATCACAAAGTTGATTAAGCACCTAAAGATTGAGCAGTGGCATCAAGTACATGACAATTAGTTCAAGAGTAGCTTACTAACCAAACGGCAAATATAAAACCTTTACCAAGAAATGCTAATAAGAGGTAAGAAACATGCGTGTCAAAGTTTTGAGGTAGCAGCATATGCTTAGCATTGGGCCACACAGAATTTCTGACGTAAAAGCTATCCACATTTTTTCACGTAAAAACAGAATCAAGTACAAACAAATATGCATGGCATGGATTAGGGCATGATCGGGGTTGCATTCACATGTAAGAGTGCCCATAAATTGAACATACACGAGCTGGCATGTTTGCAGTCAAACATGATATTTGCATGCTTATTGGTCCAAAAAATAATAGGTAGAGTGAGTTCTGTAAAAGGTTAGCCAGCTAAGTAGCTAACCAGTATAAGGTAATGGATAAAACTGAGGTCTGCCAGCGGTCAGATCATATGTTCTTCAAATGATGCAAAACTTATGAACATACCAAATCAAGCACTTCCACAATAGTGTCCAGTCGAGCTTGAGGAACATTGTTTTTGTATAAATTGTCAATAAACGGCTGCTGCAGGTCCCAGAATATAACCTTTAGCCCTACGGAAGAAAAGGTGCACACTTCAACATCGAAGAGCTATCAGCTTCCAAGTAATAGTGGTGGGTGTATACATATTTTCTTACCTGTAAATTCACATACCCGATCAATGGCAGCATTGATTTCTTTTCTACTGCCATCAAATTGATTCTTCTGATTGGAGACAACGCTCTTTGATTTTTCACTCATTGATCTTCCTAACACAGTTCAAATATTTTAAATATAAATGATTTAGTTTGATCAATAAGGACTAGACCAAACAGATTAGTTGGCAATCTTATCAGAGTATCCAACAGATAAAGTGATTATTATTATTTAAAAAGATAGCACACTTACTGATTTTAATGTTGTCACTTTTCCTCTTAGCCCACCGCTCACTTATGCTGTCCTCCAACTTGCTCAGCTGGCTGATGCCATACTGCTTGCATGTAAAAATAAAATAAAAAAGCTTCCGGCTCAAAAGTCTGACAGTAATCAAAATGAACAAGAAAATAAGAGAATGTCAAAGATCAAAAGAATGCCATGGGTCCTGTTGATGTAAATCATGGCAACAGCTAGTACCAACTATTAACTCCATACTGGAATATACGGTGTCATGTTCAGAACTACCAGTATAATCAATGGTAAATTTATGCAATTAGTTAATGTAAAATTACTCATAAACCACTATTACTAATAATGCACCACATTAATAATAGCTAAGTTCAAAAAGGAAACAGCGTCAGGCCATAAACCGTGAAAGACACAACCAGTTACAAAGAATATATTTAACGTGACTAGGCTGTAGCAGGCTAGTAGCGTAATTATGAGCTCTACTTTTGAAGTCTAGAACAGAAATTTAAACAAATGCTGCTCCAGCATCAATGTCAACCATTCCAAACTAAAACTTCTACGAATATTGCTATGTATTTTTTTTCTCATTTTACATCTTTGTGTACCAGAAATTTCCCAGCAACTTGATAAGTCATTCTAGATAAAAGCCACGTAGCAGCATCACTTGCAAAGAAGAAACTCACGTATAGGCTGTTAAGTCGCACACAAAGCTTTGGCATTGTAAGTTGAACTATTTCACTTGCTTTCCTCTCATCAACTGTTCTAACTTCTTGGATTTCCTTCTTTACAAAAGCTTTAATTCCAAGCTCCTTTTTATATCGAGTAAGAACAGGAACAGGTGGAACTAAATCTTCTTTTTCAACTGCAAGCACAGAGCCATTATCATGCAACAGCTAGAGTAAATAAAGAGAGTTTAAACCCAAAATGTAAGGGTTAAAAAAATGAGATATATATTTATTTTGTCCATAGTGACGAGTAAATACTCTATCTAAATTATACTATTTAGCAGTGACCATCTACAGCATGATGTTGTAGCTTTCTAGTCTACTACAAGAGAACATTTGCCTTTGAAATCACTTGGGGCAGGAAATAATGTGAAGGAAGAAAGAGCAAAACAACGTGCAGTAAGAAGATAAACAAAACATACTTAAGGAAAAGAACAAGTTGATGATTGCAAACCTATGGGTTCAGTAACAAGTTGTGTATAAATTTGAAATGCCTTGTCAAAACCACGGCAGAGGCTATTTAATTCTCCAATTCGCATGGGAACCTTGAATGCAAAAAATTGATCTGCAGTCTGCAATAGTTTGCAAGTAACCAATGTTAATTTCACAAAGACGGCTCAATTATCAGGAAAAAATGGCTAAAGTATTTTGACATAAAAGAGAAACTACAAAATATTGTGGCATAAAAGAGAAACTACAAATTATTTTGTCATAAAAGAGAAACTACATTTGAAATTAACCTGCAAGGAGAAATCAGTGAAGGAAAATTCAAACAGATAATGAAGGACAGAAGGAACACCTCTTCTATGATTCTATAGACTTCTACAATAGAACCCCCATGGCGTTGTTGAGGGGATATAGGATCCCAAGCCTGTCAAGATTAAAATTTAGCATCGAGAAAATAGGACAGGAAAAATCACAACACCACCATGAGTACCAGTGTAACGTTCAGAAGTAAAGACAAGCAAGCGGAGGTGGCAGGGAAAGGGATATCTTGTAACAAGCAGCAGTAAAACAAAATAGACTATCATACCCAGTAAGATGCTTATACAAACTGGCAAACAGAGAGTAATATACAAAAGATGGCTTTTGTCATAAAATGTGTTAACCTCTTGTTCAGCAGCCCTTTTAACCCAAGTTTCAATTCTCTCAAGTTGCCCATTCACCCAGCGTAAAACAACCGTGCCAGATTTACTCTCAATCTGTGATAAAACAAAAGCAGAGAACTAGGATGAACAAAACAACAAGAAGCCCAAACACATGCATTAAAATGTTAAGTAATGACACGAACATATCATGTCAAGGTGAACGCTCAAGCAAATGCATGGCTACTGTTTGCACTTCTGCGAGTGTTCGTAGTTGAGGAAGATAAGTGCTAACCTGATAAGGAGCTAGCTTTTGCCTACATATACTGTCCAAACCATCGTCTCCCACAACAGAAGCTATCACAGACATTATGTACTGCTCCAAAACATCAGCTGCCGGAAATACAGAAACCACATCCTCCGTCAGATGTTCAGCATGCTCAAGAAAAGGTCTCTGCCACAACAATTTAACATAAGCATGCAGCACCACAAGGTTATGATGGACCTGACAGTCATTTCCGAGTACCTGCAAAACTTACCAATTTGTTTCCATAAAGTTTATGGAGAAGGGAAGCAGAAAGAACTGCTGCCTGTGGATGCCATCTTGACAAAACTGGTGAAAAAATGTTTGTATCTTTCTTCAGAAGCTTCTTCGTCTCCTCAGCTAGAGATGCTAAAACATGCTCATGTGCTGTGTCAGCTTTAACCTCTACAGAATGTGCCATCTGAAAGAAAAAGTTTTTATATATTTGATCCATATAATGGTAACGTATCAGACGGAGCTAGACAAGTCTATGACATATTCAACTCCAGATTGCACTATCTGGATATGGATGATGATGTCCACTTCAGATGCAGACACGGGTTTCCAATCCAGTAAACTAAATAGACTAATGGTCTGACCAGAACAAACTAGTTACAATTAATAATACGAATGTGAAGGTTTAGACTCTAGCATTACCTTCTGATATGTAAAAGAAAGTCCAGTCCCATCCTTTTCCACATGTTTACATTCTTATACGCACGTACATATTAATATTGCATCAAAGGCCTCATGTCATACTGACCTTTGAGAAATACAGTGACATGAGTAAAGACAAGTGCAACTCCTCTAGATGAAAACACCAAAAAGTATACACAAAAATTTGGGCAAAGATATTGTTAGATCCCTTGGTTCTTAGGTTGCCGTGCCCAGGAGGTGCTCTCAGGCCGATAAACCGTTGGCTGGCTGGTGCCGTGCCACCGGCTTGCTGCAGCACAAGGAAGGGTAACGGGGGTAGGATAGAAAGAAGAGGGATTAGAGCTAAGACTTGTTTGTTGATAGCTTGGCTAGATCAGCCGTGGCTGCCTCTATTTCAAGAGGATAGCCTTACACGTGAGAGACCAATTGGTCTTCAACTTGAATTCAGACTCTTTCCCTAAATACGTAAGCAACTCTTTTTTGACTGAAAATACGTAAACAACTTCACCTAGGATTCTTGCAATCATCCATAATTGATACTACATCCTAATCTGATCCAGCACCAATCCTGTTTGGATCCTTTGGCTTGCGCCCTACTCCATCTGGTGCCTAGCCACCTGCCAAGTGGGCCCCACGTCTACGGTAGGAGATTCCCCACATAACAGATGCAAAATACAATCATACAGACCATAACACCTCCAATATTTAGGTTTGGATATCTTCTCCTAATATATCTACGGTCATACCACAAATTCTCAGATATAAAGAAGACAAAAGAATTATCGAACACCTCTAACTGCAAATAATCTTGCCAACGTTGGCAAACATATGGTATTACGTTTTTGTACGGTCAAGGTGATCAAATACAGCACAATGGGACTTCAAAATCAATGTACTTGTACACTATAATCGACAAAGATTCAAGGTTCCACATAAGCAGGCATAGATCTTATATCCATTTCATGGTAAAATCAGAAAAAAAAATCAGGAAAGAAATAAAACCAGCAATATTAGATCTATGCTATCAAAAGAACAATTGCAGCTGCAAATAAGGTCACCTTCACGAAAGCACTTTTGACAGAAGAAGTGATGTAACGGTCAATCTGATCTCGATCAGGTGACTCCATTGCCTGTGCACAAAAGCAAATATGGAGGGGAATCAGAATTTTCTATTTGCGCAAATGGTAAAAGAACACACTGTTTCCACATTCTGCAGTGCTTGTATGTTCTATTTAGAACAAAAAAGTTGCTACTGTACTATCACAAGTGAGAAGGCAAGAAGTGTGGGGGTTAGGGACCCCAACAGTTTTTTCTTCTTTTGTAAGGGGCATCACTGGATTTGTTTAAAGTGAAGTGATTTTTGCTCAAGAAATGTCTAGCCACTTTGCCACTCTGGTGCTCATAGGCACACAAGCCACAACCAGACGGTCTGACTTTTATATTAAAAGTGGTATGATATATGAGAAATGAAGGATTGGAGTTAAAGTGCCAGCACCTTGTCATTTTCTTCACCAAGGATTCGCCTAGTAAGCATTGCCACTGTTACAATATCGGCCATCATACTGGGACCCTGCAGATGTAAAGAAAGTTTCAGTGTGGGGGAAACTATGTTCCGTAGTTAAAAACAAAATGGACATGTACAGGTCCAGTAGAATCTACAATAGCTTAAAAATAGCAGATGCCAGATGCTGAAATCTGAATAGAAATAACAAAATGCAAGGATGGGCTTGTGGCCTATTGGTGGGAGTGAGTGTTCTCATTCCCACCCACCTGGCTTCAATTCCTAGGATTGAAACGGTTTGCTGCATTTAGTCAGAGCACACAAATGCATGTGCCCCGTAGTAAATAAGGCTCTCATGCCTCCGCGATATTTCTAGTGTGTGTAGTGGACAAGCACGCATGTGTGTGCATGGTGGCGTGAGTGGGGTGTGTGTGTGTGTAGTGTGCATACTCCTTGTACTAAAAAAAATAGCAACATGCATATATGGAAGAAATGGTGGATTCGAAGAAAAGTATGTGCTCAAATAGATGTGCAGGTGGGCCAAAACACAAAACATACATGAGCCTAACAAGAACAAGAGATGAGCATGATAAACTTGACAAGAGAAACCATGCATCAGAACAATAATATGTGGAATGTATCATTAGAATATGAATCAAGATATTCGAATATACAATTTAATTGTTTTTTTAATCATAGCAAGGTACATTCAATCGTTCAGTAACCAAAAATAAGCACTCAGCAATAATGATGGGCTGCCTTAATTCAGTAGTGAATAACAAAAGCATACAGGAAGTGAGACATATTATATAACTGACATTCACTGACATGGTAAATATTTCCTATATAATAAACAAACTCAGATCTATTCCTTGTTGAAATTAAAGGATAAATTTCAAAGAAGTTCACTACCCATGGATGTTAAGGGGCACATGAGCAAACCAGGATGGGACAAAACAAACCTCTGAGAAGTGTAGATGATAATCATTCAATTTCTTGTCCACCCATTTCTGAACTGGAGACAGGAAAGACTGGAAAAACGTGAAGTCCTGACAGCTATCCTCAGCATCAACAGAACTACGTAGACTTTTCAAGTGTAATCTTTCTTGTGGGCCACGCTGTTCCTTCAAAGGTATCTTCCTCAAATTCTCAATCACAACCTTCAGGAGTCCTTGCTCACCTGTAAAAACAAACTGTGTTGCAGAACCTACATTAATTATCATGCTATTTTGATGGTGAGTTAGTTAGTTCATAAGCTAACAAATTAGTAGCACACTATTGAACAGGACTTTAAAGGATATATATATATATATATACATATATATATATATCCAGTGAACTATTGTTTATGCACGAGCATCTTTTGATCTCAAGATAAACTAATGACTCAATGATTACTGGCGTTAGATATGATTCATCACTTTAACAATTATCCTACATCATGACAGGCTTGATTTGAACTACGTTATTAGGAAAATGCATCATTTCCATAAAATGGTAAAGGCAAACAGGGATTTTGCAATACAGGTGTCACGAGGTGGGTGATTAGAAGGGGGATTAGACCAGAGGGGGTAGTCGTGGGAGGTAGCTGGCCGCAGCCCTAGACCTCTACGGCGTGACGCCAGCCGTGGAGGGGCTGTCACGTGGCAAAGGAAGGGGAGGAGAGTAGAGGTTGGGGATAATAGATTGATTTATTGCTTGAGTCAATACAACTAGAGGGCAGGCATTACATAGCCTCCTGATTACATCATGTAAGGCCTAAGGTCTGATCTAAACTGATTTGGACACAAACTCTAAACTGATTCGGAAACAAACTCTAAACTGATTTGTGAACAAACTGATTTGGAGACAAACTCTAATCCCTTTAGCTGCTATTGCCGGCAACTGCTGCCTGCCTGCGGTGGCTGTAGGAAATTCCCCACATGAAAAAGGGGCTCTTTTCAGATAACTCTCTCTTTACTCAACACAAAACATAATTATTAGGGTTAATGAGGTCATTTCAATCAGCTCCTCAATCCAAGTGCCCAAAGCTAAATCGTCATGTAAATATGAACAGAGGGAGTAATTAACAGAAACACATTGATTGCTCTTGTAGAGATATTTGGGGCTAACCACAGTACAAGCATGAAATATTCCAAGAAGGATAGCCTATTACTTCTTGATTAGAGCTTTACCTGTCGAAATAATACCCATGCATAGCATGTATCATGAATTGTCTCTGTGATACCTAGTATCCGCCAAGTTGACTTTAGGAGCTCAAGGATTTCTTCCACCTCCTGGTGGATTAAAGCAAACATGTGAGACAAATATTACAACCGATGCTATAATTGGACAGCGGAAAATGGAAAACAAGGATTTGAAGTACTGGCCTCTGTAAGTTTTCCCTCATCCAAGATGTCAAAAACACTGCCAAGCATTTTTTCATACAATGAGGCATTCAGGTGGTAACCATCAGCCCAATGACAAACCTCACCAGTAAGATCACCCCGAGCAGGCCTTTCAGAGAAAGATGTAGCAACTTCTCTCAGTGATCTTAGGCATTCTGTACGTTGAACCTCCGCCGCAGATGGTGGAAGGGACTAACAAATAATACATCAGGATAACCTCCATTAATTATAGTTCATACAACGGTTATAAAAATAAGTCAACCATAAAAACTTTCACTGAGTAGGCATAATACCTCAGATTCTTCAATCTTTCTTAGAAGGTTCCTTAGCTCGTTGACTTTTCGACCTAACTCTCCAAATCCAACAACAGGATGGTTTATTAGGCCCTCCTCCAGCATGTTTAGCTAAGCAAGACACAAACGTTAAGTGATGCAGGTATAGTTCAAGATCATTAAAGCAGAAATGGATGGCTAACCTGTCTTTTCTGCCAACGAAGATATGCTTTCATGTCAGAAAACTCAGCTCTAGATATACAGCACAATAGTTCCAGTGGAATCAAGAGATTGTCCATCCGTTTTCCCAACTTTGCCCACCATAGCATTGACTAGTCCTTGTCTAGTCCTAATATCCATGGACTCTGTTATCTATCCAAAAACAGAAGTGTAAGTGGATGTAACATTGGCATCCAAAAACAGAAGGGGGGGGGGTGTAAGTGGATGTAACATTGGCATGATGAGAAGCTTTAAGAAATCTGGATGCACAGAAATATATAACGAAAGGAAAGTAACCTTAAACTTGACAAGTTGTACTATATGGAGTTTCAAACACCAAAATAAGTTTGTAAGCTACTACTGTTCAAATGTACAAACCTAATTTGAATTGAGTGAAACTAATAGTACAGAACAACAGAAAACACAAAGGTGAATTTTGTCTATTAATTTGTACATCAGGAACAGGCCCCCTTAGTAACGGCTTCTCTAGCGGCTTCTCCCAGAAGCTGCCTCCTCCCAGCTTCTCTCAGAAGCCGCTCCGTTAAATTCGTCGGGGCTTCTAAATTCGTCGGGGATTGACTAGTTTAGAAGCCCTGACGAATTTAACGGGGCGGCTTCTGGGAGAAGCTGGGAAGGGCCAGCTTCTGGGAGAAGCCGCTGGAGAAGCCGTTACTAAGGGGATCACAGAAAGGTAAGGCAACACACCTCAAGTTGGGCTCGCAAGATTTCAAGCAAACCAACTAGACCTGGTTGCCGTTGAGTTTGTGATTCAGCACTTTCACTCTTACTACGTCCAAGTTTCCTCATTAATCTGTGTCTTTTCTCTTTCTTCTTTTCTTTCTTTGGAACTATAAGCCCCCTATAAGTAATTGAAATAGGTTAAATACTATGATACTCCTGGAAGACCTGTGATCTTCTAATTAAAGAACTATGCTGAGCTTAGTGAATTGCACAGGCCTACCCTGAAGCACCAGCAGCAGCAACAAGGATTTCATATGCTGTTTCACGAAGATCATCATCAGTCATACCTAGAAAAATAGCATAGCTGTCATTTGTCAATGTTTAAGAAGTAACAGAACAACAGTGACCAAGTTATTCCAGTAACTGAAGTGAAGCCTTGTCGCCTTCATTAACTTTCTTTATCCAAATAGTTCAGACTTCAAAGTGAACAAGTTTAAGAAGTAACTGAAGTGAACAACAGCGGCCCAGTTATTCCAATAACTAAAGCGAGCACCTACAGGTAATTCAGAAAACTAAATAAAGCAATAGTGCATGATTAGCATGCTATGAGGAAATCATCAACAAAATGCACTTAAAAGGAAAAGGAACAGATGGAAGATCATTGAAACGTCTCTAGTTGGAGCAGCATGAAGAATATTTTAAGAAACATAAGACATGGCTATTTAATTTCTATCTGTTACCGAACATGTAATATTGATAGCTGTTAATAACTATTACCTGTTTCAAATGGTGGTAACCGCAATGATAAATCATTGGCATCGGTTTGATGCCTTCTAGAAGCCCTTCGGCTATCAAATTCACCTTCTTCATCCTCAAAGTCTTCAATATCATCTATGGTTAATTCCTTCTCAGTGGGGGAGTCCAATGATAGTGATTGCGGTAAGTTTGTAGATGCAACTGGTGATGGTACAGTAGTTTGTGGTTGTTCAACAACTGGCGGTGGTATCACAACTGATGATGGCACAGTGGCAGGGACAGGGGGTGGTTCTCTTGCTGGTGCTGATCCAGAATTTTCGGGTTTTGTAAGTAAAAAGAACTCTTCCACTGTTCCTGTGTTGTCCTGACAAAAAAGGAAAGTTAAGGCATATGAAAGTCATAACTCGTAAGCAATGGATTTTAATGGCTCTGAAAGTGGTTTGCAAAACATATCAACTAAGCATGTAATTCAATGTGAAAATTTTCTATATTAAAATTGGGAAGATCGTGTCAAAATGTCCGTATGAGAAGCTGTTCGGTATCCATGGGCTGGGCATTCATAGAATAAATAGTAAAGTAAGACAGATGGCACTTATAATGAATGTTAAAATGACTAACTTATATAATTCTTACTTTGCCAAATGGCAGGCAAAATTTTCAGAAAAATAAACAATACATAAATAAACCATAAGTATAAATAAACTCACAACATAAGGGTAATCAAGACTGTCATGATAAAGCCGGATGGCATCTCCAAGGTCAAGTGGTTCACCTACATCACCAAAGGATTATCAGTACATATGGGAAGACAAAGTGCCACACTTCAATGAAGCTACAGCTACTTCACCTCTCTTAATGCAATTGAGGACATAATCAACACTGACTTGGTCAATATCTACATCATCCAAAGAGATTGCACCAGGCGGCATTACAACTTTCTTGATCAAGTTACCAGAAAGGATGTAGTTGAGTAATACATGGCGATCACGACGATAACGTTGCAGCAGTTCAGCAACATTTTCTCTGGTTAAGTTGAAACATAGAAAAGTTGGTTTACAATTGAACATAACATCTATAAATGGAAGGATGCCTATCAGGGAGCGATCATTACTCGTCCATATTGCGTGAAGGGGGGATGACAAACTGATAAAGTACTACCAATTGCTTGCCACCAGCATAATGAACCTGCAAAGGAAAAACCTACTGTTAATTACATGGAAAACAACACTCAGATACAAAAATCAGTTCAAGTGTTTACGTCCAAAATAGCCAGTGAACTGTAAATCTGATCCTTCAGTTAGTACATTTTGCATGTCCAGAGCTGGCAAGCACCAGAGCTAGCCATCCACTAGACTTTGCTAGTTGCACAAACAAGCGTGGAAGAAGAAGAGGAGGCGAGTGCTAACCGAGAGGCTTGAGGGGAGTGGAGATCCAGGGGAAGAGGGAGGTTGCTGCGACGGAGGGCGAGAGGCGTAGGGAGATCCGGAGGAGGGGGAGGCGGCGAGTAGGCAGCAGTGGAGATCCGGGGGCGGAGGGGAGCGCGGCGGCGGGGATTACCGGGGAAAACAGCGGGTTGGGTTGAGAGGTCGGGGAAGGAGGATGCCCAAGCGACGCTCACCGGCTCACCAACGGGCAGTGTGCCGTTGGGAACGGCTTGCATCAGGGAGGAGCGGAGCCTACTCGATAACGGGTTGGGCCTGATCGAGGGAGCGGACCACGAAGACGGAGGGTTTTGTTTGACGAAAACCAACCGTATGTAAGGCGTGTATAATTTTTATATTTTATCTTTAAACGAGAATTTATTTAATTATATATATATTATATAATATAAAATTAATATCAGTGAAAAGTATTTTTTAATACGAATCCAACAATATCAATTTTGTGTTATGTAATCTATATATTATTGAATAAATTCTTAATCAGAGATAAATTTTAAGAAGTATACGCGGCTTACATTTGTGAACAGAGGGAGTTGATCTTTCGAGTAAATAATTCTACCCTAGAACATGTGTGTTACAATAGAGTATCACAGATGGTACACAAAGATCTAAACACACATATCAGCCCATTTTTCTCCTTTGCATCTAAGGATTGGATTTAGTAGGCCCATGCTCAAGTTGTACCTTCGCGGTGACGGTTATAAGCCACACAGTCCCTTCTGTTTTGGTGAATTCCTTGCCTTACTAAAGCTGGTATCGAAGCATCCATCAAAGCAGCAGAAGTCGGACCTGTATCCAACTTTAGCGGAGAAGACTAACGCCGGGGGAGGTGCGTGGTGCAGGAGGACACCGCAGAACGACGGCGGGCCTGGCCAGCAGCGAAGGCACGCGGGAGAGATTAAGGGGTTGCCGCGTGTCGCTATCCTGTGGCGGGAACTTTAATCCGACGGCTTGTGATTCAACCCACCGAGAGAGGAAAGCAACACTGCGCTAGAAGAACGACCTGGCCAGAGAAAGTGGTACGCTCTGCTCGACCCAAGATTTCAGGGTCCGGACTGTTCGAGGTCTCCAACGGCGAAAACCCCTTGTTCCATCCCCAAATCCCCAATGGCGTCGCCGGCGCAGTCGACGCCACGCGGCCCCCAAGCCCCAACACCGGCGGAGCCAACCCTCCACGACGAGCTCCTCGAGGAAATCTTCCTCCGCCTCCCACGGCCTCTGACCTCGCCCGCGCCTCCATGGCCTGCGTCCCCTTCGCCGCGTCATCACCGACCACTCCTTCCCTCGCCGCTTCCGCACCCTCCACCCGCCGCCTCTCCTAGGCATCAGTTCTGCCACCTTTCGCCCGGCCCAGCCGCCCCACCCCTCCGCCGCCGCCGCCCGCGCCTTCGCCAGCGCCGACGCCTGCGCCCCACCCCTCGTTCTCCTTCCTCCCCTCCGCCGAGTGATGGCGCCGCCTTGACTTCTGTGACGGCCGCGCCCTCCTCTCCGGCGTTCCCGAGGGAAGCGACTACAAACCCCGGGAATTCGTCAAGGACCTTGCTGTCTGTGACCCCTTGTACCGGCGGTACCTTCTGCTACCTGCCATCCCCGACGATCTAGCCGCGTTAGTCCATCAACCGGACATCGTGGATTTCGAGCCCTTCCTTGCTCCTCCAGGCGAGGATGAAGACAACGCGTCATTCAGAGTCATGTGCTTGGCGCAGTGCACAACCAAGCTGGTCCTCTTTGTCTTCTCTTCAGGTGCAGGACAATGGCATGCTGTTACATTTGATGGTTGGAGTGCATTGATCACCGAACCCAGCAACACGGCTTCATGGTCTGAGTTGTCACCGCACTACTATGCGAATAGATGCTTCTGTTGGCTGATTAATCCGATTAACAAGTTGCTCGTGCTTGACACCCGCAGGATGGAGTTGGCTACTGTCAACCTCCCACCTCGACCTGCCACTAGCCAAATTATTCCAATGATGAACTTTGTGGAGACAGGAGAAGGGAGGCTCGGGATGTTTACTCTCTTGGATCAAATTGAATATCACATGTATTACCTGGTATACTATCTTGCATAATGATGAGGATGGTGCAACCAGTGGCAATCGGTGGTGATAATCCCTTTGCCCCAAAATTATTGCTATACCATCATGGATGTAGCTGGGGGATGCTTACTCCTACAAGGGATTCCAGAAGACCTGCATTCAGTCCCTTTTGTCAGAAAGGCCAGACTTGGACTGTTTTTCACTGAATCTCCAGACTTGCAGCTTGAGTGGTTCTGTGAGAATAGGCACATGATCGTGCTTGCCAAACTGTATGCCAGTTTCCCACCATCCTTGTCTCCACCAACTGTTTGAAGCAGTAAGCTTGTCCTCAGTCTTTGCTTGTATTTTGCATGCCATAGGACATTGTGATATGGTGCAGGTATTAGTTTGATGATAGTGTGCTTTGTCACTCTACTTGTGCAAACAGCCCTCACTGCGGATGGATCCAGGTTATGTCATGCCCATTATGATCCTCCTAGCACTTGTTGGTGTTTAGGTGATATTCTAATGGTTAATTTATTTGTGCAATTGGAAAGCTGTAAAACTCAGGAAAGCAAGAAGCATCTGTTTCTCATCTTGTAAATATGCATGCCATTGTTATGAGTACCATACAAATAAAAGAAAGCAGCATCATAACATCCAGTAAAATTTCTGTCAAGCTGGATTTGGACATGTATTGGCTACTTTCCCTTATGTTTCTGCCTTTTTTTAGTGACCTTAAGTTTGTGCCTTGCACGTTGGAAACTATATTTTCTCCATTTTTCTTACTTCTTAACCACTTTGCTTGTACTAGGTCCTTCTCCCAAGCATGCTCATGTCCTCCCAATTGATTGCATTAGTTAGTATCTTCGTGATAAGATTAAATTGCGTAAAGCACCAGGTGTTTTGACATTAATAGCATCAAGCACCACCTTTTATCAAAATTGGCGCTTTGCACCACCTACGTTCAGTTTTGTTGCGTTGTGCAGTGTGCACCATATCTAATGAATTCCCATTGAGTGTTATGATTTTGGTTGGTGAGACTCACAGTTCAGCCGAGGGGGCATGAGGTGGCATGTAAATTTAGATTTGGTGCAGTGAGTTGGGAAAGTCGCCAAGTTATGTCTCGTGCAATAGAAGGAGAAATGGTTATGATTTGTGCAGCAAATTGTTCATAGTGCTAAATATTTAAATATATGTGTGTGTTTTATCTCACGATGCACTTTCACTTAGGACTTCTGATCATACTATTGCTGCTGCATGTTGTACAATTAGGAACAAATTACTGTTTTGCCATCATCATATTAATAGTGATGTCATCTTTAGTTCTGTTTCAAATGGCAACTGACATATCACAACTGGCCCCCTCTTTCCACGCCGCAAACATCCTAGCCCAACCCACCTCTGGCATCGACTTAAGCATGGGCAGCTGAAACATCCACTAACGTATGTCTCCCCCCTCACTACCATAAAGTTTAATGGGAAGTGTAAAGCGTTAATACTGGTGTGTATTACACTGTTATGTCCAAATAGATGGCGCAAAGTGTCAGTTTTGCTAAAAGGTGGTTCTTGCTACTGCTAATGACATAACGCCTATTGTCTTATGCTTGGTGCCAGTTTTGTAATGTTGGGCTCCTATCTTTCCTGTCAGACATCTACAAGTCTGTCATTCGGCTTAAATAATGATTGGCTTCTATATAGTGGCAGTTCATTTTTTATATGCGGTTGCTATCTGCTATAGATTGCTTCATAGATAAGTTCAGGGTATATGTAGCTCCATATATAGGTGCTATTGGTGGTCCTTCAACTATTGCATTGCTAGTTGTGCTTCAAGCTGATTGCATGGCATGGCATAGATACAATCCTGGCAGGCATTTTGTTCATGATTGTAAAGTAGATGCAACAATATCTACAATTTGAGCATAATCAAGGATAGCATTGAATCAGATGAAATAAAACTAAAGATATTGGTACTGAGGGAAGCAGAGGCGGAGAGGCAGGGCAGGGCCCGACCCTCGCCATAGATCGGTCACCCCCAACAATTTTCACCATGTATTAGTGCTAGTATTTAGTACAGTACTTACATATGAATTGGGTAATTAGTAGTTACTTACATATTAATTAGGTATAATTAGTATTCGGCCCAATTGAAATGCACATACTTGTACATTTGGCCTAAGTGCAGCCCAACAAAAACCAATTTTACGTGAGTTAGTCTGTACGCACAAGGCTACAAGCCTACGATCGCCAATCGGCCATCAGAGGATTCAGATCTACGCGCGAGTCTCAAGGTATATCATGTTCTATAGAAAATTAGACAGACTACTAGTTACTATTTACTACCTACTAGCTAGTACTTTTGTTAGATCGATTACAATTTACAGATTACTGAAGAGTATACTAATGCAGAACTACAGAAGGCAAGAGATTAATTGATTAATTGGAAATCTCATTTATTTATTTTACAATTTTGTTATGCTTCAAGAATGAAGAGTAAAACACCATGAATAATTTGATATCAATGCTATATTTAAGACATCATATATTGTTGCGTTATATCTCGTGTGCAATCATTTTCTTCTTGATCCCCCTCATGTCGAAATCCTGGTTCCACCCCTGGTGGGATGGTATATTGTTGTTCATAATTACCTGATCTACAAGACTACGAGAAAAAGAGACACCACTTAAGCCAATTGGATTATATAACGTCTGGGTTGTACTAATAAGCAAACTTATTGAAGCTATATTACTTTTCTGTTGTCTTGCATAACATGCAAATTGATAGGTGAATGCTGAATAGTGGTGACTTGACATTCATGCATCTATATGTCATGTTAACGATTATGCTCTGTGAAATGTCTGTTCTTGAACTGCATTATTTGGTTATATTAACTTCAGTAACATGTTCGTGGAGTTTTACACATTTTGGATTTTAAGCATTTCAACCAAACTGCAAGCTCAACTTTCAGCATAGTGACTTTTAGCGAGTCTTAAAAATTAGATGTTTGTATTGCATCTAACAACAGTGACTTTTCACTGCATCTGATTGCAGGTTTTGATCTGCATATGGGGTCTTATTTTGCGTCAGACTGCTGGTGTGGATTGCAAGAATGACTTTTTTTTCAAGGACCTTGAAAGGGCAGGATGTTCCTGCGACGAAAATGGATTGCAAGAATGACTTATCTGGCTGTTCTCCAGTCTTTTGATGACATATGTATCGAGCGCATGGCTTGGCATCTGTAGAACCTAAGTGCTTTATATTCTGAACGTGACTATATGTCATGTACTCCTGTGTATGCAATTATCCTGCTATCCATTAAGCTTTTTTTTTAGAATCATTAGTTAATCTTTCTCTAAGTCAATCACTAATACTGGTGCTGTTTTAGTTAGCAATGTGGCTGCAATGTTGTGTCAAAAGGGAGGATGTGGTGAAGTAGCACGAGGTCCGAATGACCGACCCGTAGCCTGGCTGGTACATGGCTAGTTCTATGTACGGCTGCACAGAAGCGCGTGGACTGCATCTTATATTGATTTCTTCGTACAAAATACAGGCCGCTTTAATTAAATAGATCTTACTTAGCTCATTTCGAACTTAGGATTTTATAAGAATTTTGGAGTAATCTCTCTGACTGGATATTTAGTTCGATGCTGAATTTCTATGAGAATGAGTCATGCACTTCAGAGAGTACGGGACTGGATATTTGGTTCGATGCCGAATTTCTATGAGAATAAGTCGTGCACTTCAGAGAGTACGGAATAAATGTCATCTCATTCTCCACTCTTCATCCCTCTCACTCATTGAGCAAGAATCACAGACAAAAAAGTAATCATGGACTGGTTCACTTTGGATGGAATGGTATCATGAATTCAAGAACAAGAAAGGATCATGAACTCTTCCAAATGTTGTAACGTTCAATTTTTTCCAATACCCAAATTTATGAATAATTTGTCTCTCCATCCCTTTCTCTCCGTACGCAAAAAAATGTCAAGCATATTTCTTTAACATGCTGGTGTTTGTTGGGTTTGTTTAGATACAGTAGAAAAGAGAGAGAGATAGAGATAGGTGGTAATAACTTTTTTATAAATACGATAAAGTGTGAATGAATAATCATCACTAATTCTCATATTATTGATATTTACTCTTTTATGGCGCTCTGTCTATCTTAAACTAGACTACTATTTGGACCCGATAGAAACGGTTGAGATGAAAGCAGATGTGAATAATCTAATATAGTATAAATAATAGTATAATCTTTTTAAACATATAGTATTTTTTAATCTATAAGAACGCATGGACATTACGGTAGTTGGTATAGAGGTATAGATAATAAGCCGACCGTCTTCCCGTGGGGAAAAAAGAAAAGCTCATCTAGGCGCGTCCCGCGTCCTAATCCCACGCGACTCCCCTGCTGGTATTCTGCCACCGGAAAAAAGCCAAGATTGGCCCCTGGGCGAGTGGCAATGCCAAGAATAGCCCCCGCCCGGAAGCAACGGCGGGATTGTCCCCACAATGCACTATGCAACTGACACCAGGAAAAATCGTGGTTCTGGAGCACGACGACACGAAATCGCGGTCCCCGCCGCGAGGCCGGCGTTGCCGCGGCCCCCACCCGCGAGCCGCTCCAGGCCGCGCCCTCAGCCCGCGAGGCGAGGCTGGATTGCGCCGGAGGCCCGCGACCGGCCTGGGGGTCGCGCCCTCCCCCGCGACGAGGTGGGCTCGGATGGGGCCCATGAAGCCCCGAGCTCGTGCCTCCGGCCCGCGAGGCGGTCTGTTCGCGGCCCACACGCTCGGCAGGAGGGCCCCGCTGGGACTGTTCGCTCTCGGTTCCCATTTTATTTCTGCATGCGCCCAATTAGACCAGACAAATAAACATTTTGTTAAATTTTGCTTTTTGCTTTTACTTTTTGATTTTTGCTCTGCGCCTGCTCGCTCCAATAGCCTGTGCCGGATTAGACCGGACATGTTAGGTCCTATCACTTTTGACTTTAAAACTGGCATATTCCTTCTCATTTTTTCTCGTGCTGCTAGATTTTGCTGCGGATCGAGATTCGGTCTACGCCTATATAAGACGTCTAGCTCTAGCCTTTCTCCTGCGAACTCTCTGTATGCAGCTCATTACACAACGAAATCAGTAAGAAAATAGAGAAGAGAAGGAGAGAGTGCGGGATAGATTATTAGGCGAAGGTTATAAGCATTTGGAGAAGAAATTTGCTAAAATCTCTCTGTGGAGGTAAATGCATTTCGTACAGTTATTAGTTAAAGCATGTAAGTTCATAATTTCTAATAGATGGCATACAAAGTATTTAAGGTGTGATTTGTTGCTTTTATGTCCTATAAAATATGAAAAACACGTACTAAACATTTTTTTGTGACACAAGTTTTTGAAATTCTGCCCGGTGTCACTACAACTAGTAGAAATTATGGAAGTATGATTTTATATGTGATTAGTCAGATCATACAGAAGGAAGTTTGATTTTGTACGTTCTACGAATTCTTTTGCGGCAACATATTTGCAAATCCACAATTTCTCGCACTCTGAACTGCATTAAATAAAACTCAGTCTTTCATAGAGTAGTGCATACGGTAAAGTACAATAGTAAAAGTAATTGAAGGAACTAAAAAAGTTGCGATCATCGGCCTCTTCCCCTCTTATGCCTCGGTGGCATTTGACATGAGGGAAAAGTGAAATGTTCGCTTGGTCTTGGGTTTGTTCGGAGCCTGTACTAGAGAGTTTCATAAGTTTCCTAATCCTCCGGAGTGTCCTGAGTAGGGTATGGTTGACTAGGAATTTGGCTGTTAACGATCTCCTGATGTAGAAACAAATCTTCGACCCACTCATGACCCTGTTGGTGGGACGAACCAAGCTCGAAACCTCCTCCTCCAATTAGGGACTGGTATTGAAGTGAAGATGGCCTAAATGGATTTTGGTATATAAAAGCACTATCGTGGGGAGGCGAATCAATTTCATCTAATGTCTGTAAAATGATCAGAATAAAGGGTATGGCAATTAAAAAACAAGTTTATTGTTTTGAGAATAATAAATTTAATTTGACATACCTGACTAAATGTTCCTCCCGGAGAACCCTGCGGCGGCTCATGTGGTGAATCGATCACGTACTATATCAAAAATGTATCATTTCTCAGATAAAATTTAAGTCCGTCGTATTGGGTGCAATGAGGATATGTGATAAGTTAACAAAAAACCTGAAGGTGTCCACCGTCTCGCGTTGAGGAGTCTCGCTGTAGCAACGTGTCCTCTCGGAGCTATGAAAGTAAGTGCGAAGATTAAGTACACATGATACGCACAATCTGTGCACACATAATTAAAAAAATACCATACATCGGTAGCTGCACCTCCATGAGAGGTCTGGCGTTCGTCCTGCGTCGAGTCGTACTGCATAAAAGAAGTAACCATTGCAAAAATATTGCAATGCGTTCTTGTGAAAAGTAAAGCACACCTGATGTCCTGTACCAGCTCGTCTTGACGACATCAACATGAGTGATGTGTCCCCACGTACGTCGGACTACAAATAGCATCATGGCAATTACACTCTCATAATATATATGTGCACCATATATATGTGACTAATTAGGCGCACCTGATGTCCTTGACCAGCTCGCCTAGAAGAGATCCTTTGTAGAGACGTGTCTGCCCGTACATCGGACTACAAAAATAAAACAATATGGTTAACTAAAAATTGTACACGCCCTATATTCAGTAGTTTGGCTCGCGGCACTGAAATAAGTTACCTCTCGACGTTCTGAAACGGTTCGTGAAGCCCGTGCCTCACTAGGTCGTGCCTCACTGGGTCATGCGGACCTCAGCTCTGGCAAGTTTGAATACGAACGTAGTACGTCGTCCGTGCGACCACAACTCAAGTGTTTCAAAATCCCTTTGGCATCTATGTACATGTCTTTCACCTTTTGTAGTATCCTGGACGAGTCCTGCTGTCGGCCCGTGCGGATGACGGACGCGGCAGTATCATGGATCCGCAAAGCCCGATCAAACTACATTCACAAACAATGTTTCATACCATGCGCTCGATAAGTTTAACGAATAATGCAGAACAATCACTACTATTACTGTCTCGTCACAACGTGAAGCTCTATGCCGATCCATCCCCATTTGTAGTTGATCAGTATGCGTGAGGTTTGTGGGTCTCTCAGGTGGAGCACAGGTGAGTCTAGCCTGCGTCCTATTTAGGTACCACTGTACATACTCATCGTACGTGCGTTCGTCGTACTGCCTGCAAGTAACGTCGTTACGTAACGGACATCAAAATCATGTCATGTGAGAACTGATAGATCAAAATAAATACCTCGCCTCATGAACGATCTGTTGTGCAGCCATGTCATTCCACATTTCCTTCCATGTGCTTTGCGTCCCTCTCCAGTCTAGATCATTTCTTGCTTTCTTCGCCTGCCTACATTGTTGAACACCGTACGGTCAAACTTAGTAAGAACAACAATACACATGCAAACTGAAAATGGTTACAAATTTTACAACTGTATTTTATGCATGCATGGAATAACAATAAACTTAACTATAACTAAAGTCTTAACATTGTCATTTATCTAATTTCAGCCTAACTAAAAAATATAATAACATCTTGCATGTAAAAGAAATTTACCTTCATGTCTAGGTCTCGACTTGATCTTCAATTTTTTCTACTACTCGGATAGTTGATTTTGCTCTTTTTTGCTTCAAAATCAACGGTTAATACTCTCATGCTCATTAAGATTAGAAGGCAGAGAGTCACAGAGGTAGGGAGTGAGAGCAGATGACTATGCTAGACAGAGGGGAAAGAGAGAGGACCACAGCACCGCCCAATATAAAGAGAGAAGAGAATCTTTGTCGGGTGAGAAAAGGAAAAAGTAAAAAAAAATTGAGAAGAGAATCTGTCAGGAGAGAAAAGAAAAAAGCAAATCGGACAGCACTGTCACATCCGGTCCGACATGCAGTGGCGCATGCGGTCGACAGCTCGGCACGCATCCCGAGGCGGGAATCTTGCGCGCAGAGAAGGCGGGCTCGTCACGGGCCTAAAGCGCAAGCTGGGCTCGTCGTGGGCCTCGGACGTAATCCAGTCTCG
The DNA here is from genome assembly GCA_019208055.1 of Stipa capillata. NCBI lineage: Eukaryota > Viridiplantae > Streptophyta > Magnoliopsida > Poales > Poaceae > Stipa > Stipa capillata. The sequence continues at coordinate 57,055 of JAGXJF010000744.1, read as the reverse complement.
CCTCGTGGGCTGAGGGCACGGCCTGGAGCGGCTCGCGGTGGGGACCGCGGCAACGCCGACCTCACGGCGGGGACCGCGATTTTATGTCATCGTGCTCCAAAACCACGATTTTTTTAGGTATCAGTTACACGGTACATCAGGAGAACAGTCCCACCATTACTTTCGGGCCGGTGCTATTGCCGGTATTGCCACTCGCCCAGGGTCAATGTTGGCTTTTTTCCTTCTGCCACCTCCCGTCTCGACCGCGCGTCGCCTCTCCCTCTCGTTTTCTTCTCCCCACCCAGGCGAGAGGGCGACGCCTTTGGATTACACAACTAGTTATTGCGATCTGCTCCTTTCCGCGTACAAGAGGTCGCCTCCACTTCTTCTCTCCAGCACCGTCCTCCCCAAGATCTCCCTCGCTTCTTGAGATCTGGTGAGGTTCTCCCTGCCTGATCCCATCCCACGCATCACTTGTGATTTAGTCCTTTGTAGTTTGGTATCCGATCATGCAAGAAGCGTGGTTTCATGCTGTATTTGTTCGTTCTCGTGTCCTCCGAAGATACATACTGTCTTCAGATCTGTCTTGAGACTTCACTTGAGATTCATCATTCATTCGTCCTCATCTAATATGATCCCTAGGTTGATTTAGTAACTTGACCAGTATTCGTTGATGCCCTGAATTTAGTTTCCTTTTCCCCGCTCTGGATTAGAGTTTATTTTCCTTTTACCACTTGCTGCTACGGTCGGTGAAGTAGATGATTGTTGTGATTTCTTTTCAGTATGTCATTCTCCTTGCATGTAGTCTGGTGAGGGTCTCCCCGATCCCATCCCACGTATCGCTTCTGATTTAGTTTGTGGTTAGTATCTAGCGTGTAACAAGGGTCGTTTCATATTGTAGTTGTTCTTTATCAAATCCTCTCAAGATACGTACTGGCCTACTGCCTTCAGATCTGAGAGTTCAGTTGAGATTCATCGTCCCCTGGATTAGAGTTTCTTTTGTTTTTAGTACTTGCTGCTACGGCCGGTAAATTAGATGATTGTTGCGATTTCCTTTCAGTATGCCATTCTTGTCTGCCTCCATCATTCTTCTTACATCTATTCTGCAATACAATGCACATTTTTTCACCTCGAGTTAGCTGATGCTGTGAAGATGCCAATATCTGATTATTCCGAACTGATCATGCTTGTTTACCGAGTAAATTTGGGGAGCTTTCTTAGAACCTGGCTATGTATCTGTTGTTTCAACCTTGCATTTTTGTCACATATTGTTTTCTTCAAGATCTGAATCTTGATTGCTTCTATTGACTGAGAGATGTGCTTAACTATGTCTGATCAAACTAATAGCTTTCACTGCCCCGCGATCACAGGTTACTCTGTAAGCAGACAAGATGGTGAAGATATGCTGCATCGGAGCTGGCTATGTCGGCGGCCCAACAATGGCTGTCATTGCTGTCAAGTGCCCAGCAATTGAGGTTGTAGTTGTTGACATTTCCAAGCCTCGCATTGAAGCTTGGAACAGCGACCAGCTCCCGATCTACGAGCCTGGTCTTGATGAGGTCGTGAAGGAGTGCAGGGGCAGAAACCTCTTCTTCAGCACTGACGTCGAGAAGCATGTCGCCGAGGCTGACATCATATTTGTCTCAGTGAACACCCCAACCAAGACCCGTGGCCTTGGTGCAGGCAAGGCTGCCGACCTCACCTACTGGGAGAGCGCTGCTCGGATGATTGCTGATGTCTCCAAGTCCGACAAGATCGTCGTTGAGAAGTCTACTGTTCCTGTCAAGACTGCAGAGGCTATTGAGAAGATCTTGACCCACAATAGCAACGGCATCAACTACCAGATCCTCTCAAACCCAGAGTTCCTTGCCGAGGGCACGGCGATTGATGACCTGTTCAAGCCTGACAGAGTGCTCATTGGTGGTCGGGAGACCCCTGAGGGCAGGAAGGCTGTTCAGGCTCTCAAGGAGGTGTACGCCCACTGGGTTCCTGAGGACAGGATCATCACCACCAACCTGTGGTCTGCTGAGCTCTCCAAGCTCGCTGCCAATGCATTCTTGGCGCAGAGGATCTCCTCTGTGAATGCCATATCCGCGCTATGTGAGGCCACTGGCGCCAATGTCTCTGAGGTGGCTTACGCTGTGGGGAAGGACTCCAGGATTGGCCCCAAGTTCCTGAATGCCAGTGTTGGATTTGGTGGCTCGTGCTTCCAGAAAGACATTTTGAACCTGGTGTACATCTGCGAGTGCAATGGCCTCCCCGAGGTGGCCAACTACTGGAAGCAGGTCATCAAGATCAATGACTACCAGAAGAGCCGGTTTGTCAACCGCGTTGTGTCCTCCATGTTCAACACTGTCTCCGGCAAGAAGATTGCTGTTCTCGGTTTTGCCTTCAAGAAGGACACAGGTGACACCAGGGAGACCCCAGCGATCGATGTGTGCAAGGGCTTATTGGGTGACAAGGCTCAGATCAGCATCTATGATCCCCAGGTTACCGAGGACCAGATCCAGCGGGACCTCACCATGAACAAGTTTGACTGGGACCATCCAATGCACCTGCAGCCAACAAGCCCCACGGCAATGAAGCAGGTGAGCGTGGTCTGGGATGCATACGAGGCCACCAAGGGGGCCCATGGCTTATGCATCCTCACCGAATGGGATGAGTTCAAGACCTTGGACTACCAGAAGATCTTTGACAACATGCAGAAGCCGGCCTTTGTCTTCGATGGGCGCAACGTCGTTGATGCTGAGAAGCTCAGGGAGATTGGCTTCATCGTCTACTCCATCGGCAAGGCGCTTGATGCATGGCTCAAGGACATGCCTGCGGTTGCTTAATTATCCATAGTTCATGTCGGAAGTAGATTTGTGCTTGTGCATGTTACTGCTGCTATTTGCCTTTTCAGTTCAGTTGTTTTATTCTTTATTGCAAGAATACTTTATCTGAACTTGATGAAGGATGAACTCGAGGTGCTGGACAAGCAAGATACCAAAATACCTAACAGGTTTTACTTAAGATGAAGACCCAGAATTCCTGCTGAATTTGATGACTGGAATTGTCTTAGGACTGGGAGTCATGTGTTGTCTTCTTAGTAACCGTAGAGATACATGTGTGTTTACTGATAGTTTGGTACAGCTCTTTGTTGGATAAATGGCCTACTTATGGACTGATCAATTATAGAGCATTTGGTCACTTAGGGTCTACTGTAGGGCTTACCATTTATTGTACATTTTCCACTGGTACTAGTAATTTAGTAGGCAGTCCTGCATGCAACTAGGTCTTCGCCTCAAATACACATGATATTATGAGATTGTGATGATGAGGCTAATTTAGTGAACTGAAAGACCTTTTTTAATAGGGATTATTATTTCTGGAGGAACTTTTTCCATCTGAAGTGTGCAACTTTTATGTCATATTTCAGTAAAAAGTAGAGCGCGTAATTCGCACATTGTATTTTAGTTGTTGGCTTGTTGGTAGAATTCAGAAATTGTATCAACTAGTAGCATCTTGGCATTGCTAACTGATTTGGCAACTGTTTGGCATTTGTGGACAAAAGTCCATGTCTGTCACCATCTGTTCTTTTCTTTTTTTTTGACCGAAACTATCTATTGTTTTTAATGACAATGATCAAGGATTCGTTAAGTGTGATATGATTTTTACAATTTTCATTTCTGCTTTGCTGATAGTATGTTTGGCCTTTATGCAAGCTAAAATATAATTCATCACAACTGTTTGCGTGAACTGAGTCGGTTCTTGTTCAGTTTATAATTTCACTATCTGGTTGGATTTTTTATAATCAATCAGACAACCTTGATAATGGGCTGGTGGTGGCAACTGGGTTAGGAGGTATGCAAATGCATCGTTCTTCAAATATATTTGTTAATTGTTAGCTTTTCTGTCTGATATAGTCCAGTGGAACTGGGGTGTTTGGATGTTGCAGCTATGCTGCTGGATGATCTTGAGATCACTCCACTTTGATGTTGCATTTTGTTTTTGTTAAAAGGTGGACCTTATGCTGATTGAACTATTAACAGACATGTACAAATAGCCATCCCAGATCCTGATTCAACCTAATATTCTTTCAATGTGTGGCTCAGGAAGAAACCTCCGCTTAATTGCTCAGCAGGTTCGTTGAAATTTTTAGTTCTGTACTTTTTTTTTGGTTACTCCGCACCTCGCTATAATCACACATTGAAAATATCGATAGCATAACCCCAAACGCAGTCTTGGGTACTCTCTTTATCAGGGATTAAATAGGAGGGAGCTATAAATAATGTGAATGCAGCAAAAGTTGCAGCTATGAAAAGCTGCTGGACTAGGTGAACGTTGCCTAAATTTGTTCTCGATATTTTATCTTCCGTTCTGGCATTATCCCCGGGACCTGTGTTCTCATAGCCTGTTTAATTTCTTCTTCTGTGCTTTGTTGAAAATTTGATGCGTGCACCTATTACCAATGCTGCTCTGTGTAAAGAAAAGCAGACAAATTAAATTCGACGGATTGAACGTTTCACAGTTAGCACAAGAAAATATGGTTCCATGATGGTGTCCTTGACAAATTTGAGTTATGCAATCTCCTGTTGGCATGATTGACCATCCCTACATTGTAGGATTTGGAGTTTGAACTGGGCACTTATCCACGGACTAGAGGAAAAAAATTCCTTCGGAGGTAAATCTCAGATAACAGTCCATTATCTTTCATTTCTCCTGTTTCCATTCCATTACGTGTGCATATCACATTCTTGTTGTATGATTTAATTTCATCTCTGATGTTGACGACAAGACTCTCAAATGCTGGTGCCCCTGCTATGCTCGGATGCGGACAAGGTGAAGTTGGAGGTGACGGCTGGGGGACAGTGGAGAATCTGGCATGGAGGCCGCCGAGAATCCAATGGTGTCGAAGAAGAGAGGGAGCTTCTCCAAGGCATGGTGATTGGGTGCACGTTGGAACCTGGCCTTGTGGATGGTTCGTCCCAGCTGTCCCCGAAGACCATCGCTCCGTCACTCTGCTCTACCGTGGAATCGATTGCCTTCATCAGACACACTAGATGCTGAGTTGCCGGGTGCGAATGGCGAGGCAGAGGTGATGTGCTCCCAAGGCCAAGGACACCTTGATCCATCAGATGGCTGCTCGTGTCCTCTTCACGTGGCCACAATACTCCGAGGGAATCAAAACCGAAGGTGGAGTACGCTCTCGAGGAAATACAAACGTGGGGAAGTGGCATGCCTATGCCTATTTGCCACATCAATCTATCATCCAACGTAGACACGTCAACGGGTCAAAACCACATCCGGACTATGCATCAGCCAAGCATCGATGTAATTTATCCTTACAACATAGGTTCATATAGCAATTGGGCATTACGCATTCCACAGTGTGCGCTGAACCGAAGCTAAGGTCGGATGAAAAACACAGAAATAGCAAAAACTCAAGATTTGATAGAAATACAGTGTAAAATAGAAGATTGTAAAAATATAGAAAGATTATAGGAGTAGTTTCGAGAACTTTTTTTATAAATATTATTTTTGAAACGAAAAATTCGAGTTCTATATGTCCGGTTTTAGAAATTACAAAAGTAGCACCCCGTCGGCCCACCGTGCACCGACAACGGGCTTGTCAGCCAATCGCTGACAGACAAGGGACTTGTCGGCCAACCGTGGACCGACAAGCCCCTGTCGTTCCCCCGGGCAACGATCGCGCGCCGAAAGCGCTGACATCCGATTCGTCCGACCGTTGGACGACAGGGGGGCTTATCATTCAACGGTCGGACGACAGGGGGGCTTATCATTCAACGGTCGGACGACAAGCCCTTGTCGTCCAACGCTCGGACGACAAGTGTCTTCTCGGGCTGTTGCGTGCGGAGTCGATGGCCCGTGGGACGACAGGGGCATGTCGGTCGACCGTGGGACGACAACTCCCCTGTCGTCTCACCGGCGGCCGATAGGGTGCTACTTTTGTAATTTTTGAAACCGCACGTATAGATCTCGAATTCTTTGTTTTAAAAATAATATTTAAAAAAAGTTCTTCGATGGAACACAAGAAAAGTATCTTGATCCTTCGTGAATGAGTGAAAAAGAAAGTTAGAGTGGACGTTGAAATATATATGAAATTGGGAATAGGAAAGTAGTCCATAAGAATTTAGTAACATTGTTTCTATGATCCAAAGGACCTCTAGAGAAAAATTTCCTAAAAGATCTATAAAATTCTTACAATCCAAAGAAAGCTTAAGAAATCAATGCCAAACAAAAAGGCGAAGCTAAAGATACAACAACGATTGAAGCCTGTAAGGGCATCTGTAAAGGCGTAACATCAGCTGACTCTTTGCCCAGTCATACTGGAGAATTGCTTATGTGGAGGAGATATTAGGAGAGAGAATAAAATTAATTCTTTTGGTGAAGAGTCAAACTCTATGAAGAATGGAAACTCTAGAGTCGATCTTATTGTCTTTGTACACTACTACATTTAATGTTGACTCAAGAGGCAACTCATTATAGGAGTTATTTCTAATATCTACTCTAGATGATGTGAAATCAAAGAGTTAAGGTTTGACTCTATTTTGTAGATGCCCTAAGTGGAATTGCAAAGAGGAGGAGACAACAATGTGAGAGAAAAAGAGTAGGTAGTTTGGATTCTATGTTGATAAAGAGACGTGCTATACATCTATACCAATATCTCTACATGGGTCAGCCCATTAAAAATCCCACGCGACGCTTCTGAGGCATAAAGCAGGGTCAACAATTGAACAAGACCATTAGCAAGTCAAAGAGAAGCACTAAGGGATGTATGTAAGGGCTAGTTCACCATGGACTATGGACCATCACCCCTCCCATAGTCCATCATGGACTCATAGATCATTTTACCTAAATTACCTCTCTCACACTCCCCCTCAAAGGTACACATGGTCATTTGTCTAGACCTCTTTTCCATACAAACCCCCATGGTGATGTAAAAGTCGTCCCGTGAATGAGAAATTTCTTAAAGAGAGACTTAGAGTTTGAAGTACTGAACGGGGAGCTCTAGGAGCGACAATGGGAAGTCTCTGACGGCCCAAGTCGCTAGCCAAGTTTCGCACGGGCTCCTCTCTCGACATAGGAGTATGATATGCTCCACAAGGCAACCGAACCTATTAAAAAAATATCGACGTGTCCCAAATTATCGAGTGTACGACGACCTTTTAATAAGACCTTCGTACCTGGCCCATTAAATATGCGACATAGCAATCAAGCTATTGACACCCCCTCTCTAGTGTTATTTTTATGATGACAACAGTGGTGCTGTTCATGAGGACCTAGCCAATGTTAGAAGCTATGGCCCCGCCAAAGCAAACTCCCACTGAAACCGAGGTATCACTTGTCCAGAGCAAAGGTGTGATGACTCAAGGTTCCAAAAGAAAAGGCGGCACCTCGGAGACGACCGAGGACGACTAATCTAATGCTAGATGCATTGAGGACATGGAAGGAATCCTCCAAACCGACCCCTCTCCACCGTGCTACTCGTCATACAGGAAGGCGAGGAACTCCACGAAGGCATCCATCTCAGAGCCCGCCACAACGTCCCAAGGATCCCCAATGATACCTCAAGGAGGCCCAACGAGCCCATCACCAACTTGAGGGCGCTTGTGGACGCCGAGCTTCCTGACTTCGGTGCTCTCCGACAATTGCTCAAGATCCCTTAATCAAATGCCAAGAGAATTCTGCCGCGCCGTGCCTCCGGAGCTAAGTTGGGATCCCACCGGTCCCACAATCTCAAACACCTGCGTCCAACATCATTAGGGTGGATCACGTTGCATCACGAGAATCCAAGTTTACTCACGAAAGAGCGTCGATCCTCAACACAGCCTACTTCTTGCACTTACCACCTATGGCGCACACGATGATCATGATCGGAGATCCATGGTTCAACCCCCTTCTGGGGGCCAACCTACGCCTAAGCACCCCAAGGCATGGCACCGCCAACAATGAGGTCGCGTCTCCAGCGTCGAGACAAGAAGAAGCCTGGCACCCGGAGATCGCATCACAAGACGTCCAAGACCACCCTAGCTGAAGCAAACCCCAAGGAAGCCGTGCCGGAATGCACACAACAAAGGCCACAGGCAGAGCATTGTCAACCCCCACCAAGTCAGGGGTGGTCCACAAGGAAGCCAAGCACCAAGTCACCATAAAAAAACATACACACACCAAGAGGATCAGGTGGCAGAGTCCAGAATAGTGACAGCTTCTAGGAGGCACCAACATGACCGTTCCCGCTCATCGAGGAGGTACCAAGACCGGCCATCAGGCTCGTACTCCAGGGAGGAAAGCGACACACGAAGTGAACAACAACTACACCGAAGGGATAGAGGCCACTGGTAAACTTGCAATTCTTTATCGAGGAAGATCCAAGAAGCCATCTTCCCCCAGAAGTTCAAACCGTCCACACTGAAGCAGTATAGTAAGGACTCCAACTCCCTACAACTCTTGGAGGTATATTCCACGGCCACTTGTGCCACCGGAGGAGGACCAATGGATATGTGCAACCTTTTCACCCTCGTCCTAACGGGGATGACCCAAACTTGGTTCTTCAACCAAAGGAGAAACTCCATCAAGTCATGAGAATGCCTCCAAGAAGTCTTCATCGTAAATTTCTAAGGAAACTTCACGCAACCCCTCCTATCAAATGAACTCTTCACCCTCGAGCAAAAGAAAGGAAGAGTCCCTGTGAAGTTTCTTCAAGTGGTTCTCGAGCGCCTGAAGCCAATTGTCAACGCCCCAAGGACTACGGTGATAGATGTGTTGCATGCAAGGTTTACTTCTCAGAGAAGTAAATCGAGCCCTCAATCGAAATCATCCAAGAACCAACAGGGAATTGTACAGAAAATTGCAGGAGTATGCGTGAGGCGAAGATGGCGACACTACTAAGCTTGAGCTATCATCACACGCTCAAAACGCTGCCTCAAGCAGAAAAGGTAGAAGCTCTTTCAAGCAAAACTCCATAAAGGAGAATCGTCTATACTCCCAGGAGTGGAAGGTCACTGCCATCGACAACCAGCCTCGCTAAGACAACCAGAGGTTTGATGGGAACACGCGACCTCAAGATCACGGAACCAGAAAACCAGAAGAAAAGTTGTGCACCTTCCACAAAACCGGAGGTTAGTAGACTAGTAAATGTCACGCCCGAGAAGCGGGAGCTACCGGACAAGCCCCACGGTTTGCCAAACCGGTCGCAGCACAGGGGGTTCCTCCCCAAAGAGCGGCCGCCCCAGCATAGGTGCTCGTAAATGAATCAACTTCGGAGGCAAAGAAACTTCCCTTCCAAAAACCCAACCACCTTATCGGTGTCATACTAGGGGCCTCAGCCTTTGGGAGGAGTTCCAAGAGGCAACATAAGGAATATGAAAGAGAGGTATACATCATAGGAGCACTCACTCCTACCACGCCTCCAAAATGGGCCAGTATGAGAATAAATATATGCCACTGGACTTGTGTTTATTGGTTTTGGTGATTAATGACAATCAAATTTGTAGACTAACCATTTCCTTGAGTTTGTAAAGTATGTATGGGTTAGTTCCACTCCAGATGTTGCATCAAGAGGATGAGCCTACAAGCCCATAAAGTCCGTGATTGAATACATGAAGGATTTTAGATGGATTATTATGATGAATTCAGTCAAATCAAGTGACACATCAATGATCAAGGAGCTGAAGAGGTGAATCCTATGTGGTCCAGAACAAGCTTGAGACGTGAATTTCAAGAGATCAAGATTGTATTCAAGAAGTGAACCAGATATGATTGAGGTGAAGATCAAGAGAAGAACAAGTGTTGACCAAGATGAAGTTCAAAATTGAATTCAGTATGGTCAAGATTAGCTCATGAGATGAGCCGTGTATGATCAAGGTCTTAAAGCATGTAACTAAAGAGAAGAATTCAATACGTGGCTTCAAGAGAGCATGATAGAGTTTAAAGAATGTGCCATTGTGATCATGTGATCAAGTAGATTTTGGTAAGCAATTGTGAATTGCATTTTGTAGATTAACCCATTTTTTATGTGTGAGAAAAGTGAGTGTGCGGGTTAGGTACCACTTGGTGAGATGACATCAAGAGAATGATCTCATAAAGTTCAAGTGAAGATTGAAATCAAGTGATGATGTTCATCAATATACAAGGGTCATCACTACAAGCTTAAATAGATAAACATTAAGAGGTGATGAAAACAAGATGAGCAAGCCAAGTCCAAGTCAAGTGTCATTTGTGGGAGATGTACTTGAAACTTGTGGTTCATCAAGTGTTGATGGACACGTGAAGATAGTCAAGAGAAGACTTTCTCATATTGGTTTATAAGAAAGTAAATTGTAAGACTTCACCAAACAAAAGAGATTGAAGAAATTTTTTGACTTAGAGAAAGGATGATCGTATTCATCAAGCTCAAGTGGAGTGCTCAAGGCAAATGTGTTCTTAGCTAGGTGTTCCTAGATTTACTGATCTCAAGGTGTTGGAGAGAGACTGGATTATAAGATAAATAACCGTCCTATCAAGAGGGGTTGTCGGATAAGTAGCTTGAACGAGTACTCAAACCTTTGCAAAAATTGCATCCTCCAATTTGTGATCTTGCTTTGAATCTTGTATGATTAAACCATTCATTTATTGGTCTTTGAGGACTTGGTTGCACCATTGCATCGAGGAGAAGAAATTTCTCAATTCAGATCAATAGTTTGCCATCTAAGCAGTTTTTCGCTGTGCTGAAATTTGCAATCTCGAAACATCCGACATTGAACTCAGAACCCCTGAGTTTAGGTGTTGGATTCACCATGGTTTAATCTCAAAATCTCCGAGTTTGGGATTGGATTATCTGAGTTTTGGTTTAGACCCTCCGACTTTTGAATCCTGGAACCTCCAAGATTGGAAGTCCGAACATCCGAGTTTCCTCTCTATTCACGCTGCTATAGCCATTGGTTTGAATCCCGGAAGCTCCAAGTTTGGTTCCCGAACCTCCCAATTTTGTGCAGAAATTGTGTAACAATTAGTTTTTGAGGGTGGGTTATAAGTAGCCACCTTAGCCGGCTTGAGGATAGTGCGACTGCCCTTGAGATCATTTGTTGAGTCCTTTGTAGTGTTCTCCTCCACTTAATAGCCTCTAGCGCATGAATTGCTCTTGGTGAGGTGTGAGAGAGAGTTGTGCATTGTGCTGCACTTGGCGATTGTATTGCTTGCATCAATTTGAGCTCTTTACGTCGATTGTGTTCGAGTGGAAGTCCGAGAGCTTATTACTCTTGGAGGCCACCACCTCCTAGACGGTTTAGTGAAATTGAGCTCGGTGATCTCTTCAAGAAGATTTGAAGAGACCCGAGGACTCATGAGTGGTTGTGGAGCTCACCATCTCCTAGGTGGAGGAAGTAGCTATTCACAGGGAGTGGTTCTTGCTAAAGACAAGGATCTTGAGGGAAAAGCTCAATTCGGAACCGACTTGTTCGTCGGGATATGCTTCCTCAGTGTAGACGTAGGATATCAGTGGATATGCAAATTTCAAGAACGATGTTGTGTCCCTTGTCTTTTTTACTTTCTTAAAATCCATATCTTGTTATTCATACTTGTGTAATTATCTTATGTAGAAATTGATTTGCTAGCTTGTCATCTTAGGATTGCATATCTTGTCTTAGACTTGTTGGTGCCCTTAATTGAGTCTAGACTTTTTTCGGATTTGATCTTGTGATAATCCACTTAGTTAAATTCCACATTAAGAATTAGCCTAGATAGTAATCATTTTTAAATGCCTATTCACCCCCTTCTAGGTGGCATCCAAGGTCCTTGAGTACACCATGACCTTTAGAGAGGAAGATGCTAGGGGAATACACTTCTCGCATGATTACGCCCTCTTGGTGACCGCCAGGGTGGCCAACTACAAGCTTACCAAGATCATTGTTGATGGTGGAAGATCGATGAATATCTTGTACCTCCACACCCTCAAAAGTTTGCTATAGCCAAAAGGGGCTACAAGCATGGTTCACTAGAGCCATTACTTTACCCACTCCTCGGCTTCATACCTGGGAAGGCTATACAACCTCTTGGTCAAATCAAACTTCTCATGACCTTCGGGACCACGAAAAATCACTAGACAGAAATGATGCGCTTTGATATAGTGGATTGGAGTCATCATTTAACGCAATCATTGGAAGAGGCCACACTCAACCATTTATGTGCTTCCGTGCATTCCCAACCTACACAGACCTATCACGATATGTAGAGAGCAAACTCAGGACCACAAAGTGCTTGCCCTCCATGAGATGAAGCACACCACTAAAGAATATAACCACCAAAAGCATGAACCTCTTTTCCAGCATCGAGGTACCATCAATGGCTCCACCTAAAAGATTCAAGCCAAAGCCGCATCCCGAGGGAGAGTTGAAGGAAGTTCACCTCTTCAGAAATAAAGATGCATGTACGATGAAGATAGGAGCAGACCTACCAACGAAGCTTCAAGCAAGCCTCACTACCTTCCTTTAGGAGAACGCTAATCTTTTCGCCTGGTCGCCCGCTGATGAAGCAGAAGCTCTGAAACCTATCCTTCGAAACAAGTGAAGCCATCGAGAAAGAAGTTGAGAAACTCACCAAAACTAGTCTCATCCAAGAGATGTGGCATCCCGAGTAGTTAGCCAACCCCGTCTCGGTCAAAAAGGCTAACAGGAAATGGCCCATATGCATGGAGTTCACCCGACCTCAACAAAGCATGCCCAAAAGACGATTACCCTCTTTCTTGCATCAACCAGTTTGCTGAATCAACGGCCGGATGTGAGATGTTAAGTTTCTTGGATGCGTATTCCAGATACCACCAAGTCCACATGGCTACGCAAACTCTAAACTCCTTCTCTCCAAGCTACGGGTTCAAACCATAACTTGATCATTGACCTTATTCCTTCGTACCTGTTTTACTTCTCACATCCATGTTACTCTAACCTCTATGGCCAGCTGGTGCATGGGGAACCTGCCCAGGTATATACACCCTAAAACCCTAAGTGTCCTGCAACACCCTGTGATCTTCTTTGAACTCCGCTGCCGGATTAGATCTCCTCACCACCGCCCCTCTCGGTTCCACCCCGCACACCTCTTCTACTCCCCTCCTGTGCCGCGCTAAGATGCCGCGTTGCACCGTCCACCCCGTGACCAACCAGTGCACCAGAGCTCCACCTCGACCTCCCCTCGAGCTACCGCCTCTTGCATCTGCCCAGCTCCACCACTACTGAAGCCTGCCCCCGCCCCAAAAGCAGCTCTGGTATCGCCACCGCTGGTCGTGCCCCGCCGACCGACGGTAAGCCGCAGCTGAGGCCCTCATCCACCTCGGGTGACAAGTCCCTCTCTTCTCCCTTTGACTCACCTGCTAAACCAATCCCCTTGCTCAATGTGCACGATACCAGCTTAAGGACCATGGGCAGTCATTGACAGCCCGACCCTACTGGCAGGCTTAAGCGAAAACAATTTCAGCCAAGTGCATCTTCCTCCTATGAAGGCATATTTCTCAGTTATACTCCCTGATTATGCCTTCACCTTTAAAAATTGTACCTTTGCCTGACTACCCTCTGATTTCCGCCTCCTCCAGGCCAAAGGTGCATTCCAGGAGTACGCTGCCAACATCATGTCCTTCCTTGGCCAGATCATTTCCCCTTCTTATTTTCTCTCCTCCAACAAATTTCAAAAGCCGATATCTCATCCCTCCAAACTCCGTTTAACCTCATTCCTCTTCCTATGATCTTGGAAAATCAAACCCTACATTCCAATACCAGTTTCTTAGCTTTTGAAAATATCTTAATTTCAAATTTGAATATATTCCAAAAATGCATGTCGTATATGTATCTCCTCCACTACAGCCCCGAACCAGTCGATTCTTTTTCCTAAAAATCCCTTAAATCAAACCTAACCTTTTAACTCCAGTATTAGAGATTCAATATGTTATGCTCCAAAACGTAAAAGATATAAAACCCTAAAATCCCCACATCCCTTTAAATGAAGTATTTTTACTATACTATTTTAACATCTTGTTTCTTAGAGCTTTTCGCTAACTATATAAAAGTTTTGAAATGTGATAGTACCCTCTAAGCCCAACTTAAACATAAAAACCAAGATCATCACATGTACGAATCTGATATTGATCGAATAAGCTAGGATTTTTGGTTCTATGAAAATCCATTATTTCATGCGAGGCAAACTCCTTCCTGCCTCTTTAAAACCCTAATAAACTTTTAAATCTAGAACCCATGCATAGTAAGCTCATGAGTGTATGTTTGGTTCTTGTTTGGGTCCTCTTCACACCATTGGTTACTCGCCGTTTTTCCGACGTGTAGTTCCGACGTTACAACCAATCGCGCGAAGGAAACCAGAGAGCCGTCCTATCAAGTTCAAGCTCAAGATAAGGACTAATGTTGCGAGGCAAGCATTTTCACCTTGATCATGTTGTATCCCACATATGTCAAAACTTAAATATTTTGTTTGCAACGCTGCATGCCATGTGAATATCAACGATATTTTGTGGTAGCCCTAGATATATCCTATAGTTGCATATGACACAGGTCTGACAAGAATATCCTTGTAACCATAGCATTACTTGTTGTTCATCGTACGTCCAGCAGAATACTAAGGCTATAGGTTGTAACCCTGCTTAGACCTACTATAGATAAAAACCTACTTTTGATCGATTTACGTGAACCACCATTTGGAATGGGATAAAACCCTTGGAAGGGCGTGTATCTTCCAAGGTGAATGTTTGAAAGTAATTTTGCCAAAACCCCAAAATAAAGCGGAGAATGATTTCGATTTGGGTGAGAACAATAAAAGGAGATTAGAGGAATGGTCGTAGCATGTCGGAACATGGCTATGGGAAATGGTGTGCAGTCTTGTTCGAATCAGTTAAGGACCGAGTCTAAGTGCCGCTCAACAAAGTTCACTTCGTACATCCACATGTCCTTTGTGGGAAGGACTTGACTAAATACCCTATCAAGTGCTAGTGGCTGGACCCGTGGGCAGTAGAAAGTTAAGTGCTAGGTGGATGGCTATCTCTAGAGGACCTCCACGTAGCTACGTAGCAAGTTGTTTGACACAAAGATAAGTCCCCTTTCTGTCAATGTGTCGAGTACTGTCGAACATAAAGTGGATCCGGGTAGTTCATCTAACAGGTTCAGCTCTAGTACAAAAATGGGGGAAATGTCTCGTTGTAATAACTCTGCCGGCACACCTCACGAAGTGTGTTTCATTGAGCTCTGGCAACAAGAGAGACTTACATCTTGTGGGTAAAGCCGTACAATCTCTGCAAAGTATTAAAATCTATTCGAATAGTCGCGTTCTCGGTTATGGACATGACTTGGCCAGGCCACACACTGGTTAGACTAAGTTTTATTGCAAAACATGGGACATGGGATTAAGGACGTGGGCATGATGTGTCCACAATGTGCAGTTTGAGCCATAGGCGAGTAGTGAGAAACTACAGAAGTGAAACCTAGCTCGGGCTACGCGATAGTAGCCCGGGTGTGACTTAAGGATTGCCCTTGGCGATAGCCGATGCTATCGGCCTTTAGCTGATGATTGTCTAGCCGAAACTTCCAGCACTGGACACTGACCCGTCCGAGACGGGCTTGATTTGAAAAATGCTCTTGAACCTATTCTTATTATATATTGAATAAGAACTTACTTTTCCGCTGAACATTCAACTTAGGGTAGAGCCACTCTCTTGAACAAACCCTGCATGAAATATATCTGTATACTCCCCCTTGCGGGATACTTCCAAGTACATTCTATGTATTTACCTGGCTTGTTGATTTGGACAGGCAAATGAGACACTAGCTCCGAAGACAACGATAGTATTCGCAAAGGCTAGGGCGTAACCCCAATCAGTTGTCTGTGGGGAATGCATATTGATGGGCCACATCACCGCTTGATCTTTCCACTGCAAGTTTCTAGCCGTTGAGCTACATATATAAGACCCCGACCTTGACGGTCATTTTATATCATATATTGTTATATGCATGTATGACAATGATATATGGGTTAATTTGTGCGTACTGACCACTGATCATGGGACCAGTATAGAAAAACACAAGGGATTATCCGGCCTTAAAATCGGGTACGTCACATGTAGCGAGGCATCGAAGCTAACCCTGAAATGATTCAGGCCATACTTTACATGGAGACGCCACAATCCGTAAAGGACGCGCAATGTGTCAATGAAAGGATGACTGCACTTGGGAGATTCGTCTCCCACATGGCAATAGAAGGGCTTCACTTCTTCAATAGTCTTCATAGCATGAACGAATTCAAGTGGACAGCTAAAGCATAAGCCCCCTTCAAAGAATTCAAGGCGTACTTGGCTAGCCCTCCGCTCCTTACTAGCCCAAAGCCCAAAGAACCTCTGTTGCTATACCTCACTACCAGGCCAACAATATTAGCGCATATTTGGTGAAGGAAGAAGGAGGCACCCAACGTTCCATCTACTATGTGAGCAAAGCCTTAGCCAGAGCAAAGGAGATATATACTCAAATTGAGAAAATCACCTACGCCCTCCTCATGGCCTCAAGAAAACTTCATTACTATTTCATGGGCCACGCCATCATCGTCCGCTCCACATTCCCCCGTCTTTGATAATAAAGAACCCATGGGAAGAATAGACAAATGGGCCACTGAGTTTGCGTCATTCTCCATCATGCTCACTGGTAGAACCGACATCAAGTCACAAGTATTGGTAGATTTCGTGGCAGAATGGTGAGCTCCAAGCACTCCACCCAATGAAGAGCTCCGAAAGGCCACGGTGCCCGACCATCATTGGATCTTGCACTTCGATGGCTCGAAGCGCCTAAATGGAACCAGAGCCGAAGTTGTCTTGATAAGCGTAAAAGGGAAGACATTGGGGTATGCCGCCCATGTCGCCTTCAACGCCACCAACAACATAACCGAATACAAAGCGCTCTTGCTAGGGCTCCACCTAGCTAAATTCATGGGCATCCACCACTTTCTCATCCAAGGGAATTCCCAATTGGTGGTGAACTGTAACATTCCCATCTCTAAATATCTTGCTAATGTGCATTATAGCATCCATTCATGAAGAAGAATTTGAGTAAAATTTTAAACTTTTTGAAATGTTAAGAAAAGCCTTAAAGAAAGAAAGGAAACCTCTAAATTTTATATGAGTGTTAAATTGAATTTCAAATTTTGAATTGAAGATCCTTGAACAAATTGCCTTAGAATCAATTGGAATGATTCAAATATATTTTTAGAACAGTTAGAGAGATTTTTAGAATATGAAATTATGTTTTGGAATTGTTTAAAAAGGGTAAAACTAAAAACAGAAAAACAAAAACAAAAATAAAATAAAATAAAAACCTAAATCTAAACCCCCCGGATGGGCCCTCCTAGGGCCCATTTTCTTCCCCTCCCCCGACTGGGCCGGCGGCCTAGCCTTCTCCCCTCCTCTTGGCCCACTCGGCCCATTTTTTCCCCCCGGCCTGGCCCGCCTCGCCCCTCATCCTCATCCCTGCGCCCCCCTTGCCCTTATCCGCCGCCACCACCCGAGCTGCTTAAGCAGCTTGTCGTCGCCCCGACGTGGCGAGCTCCCGGAGCTTCCCTGCCACCTCCTGCTCCGGTAAGCCCGCCGCCCCCATTTCTCTCCCCCCTGGACAGAGCCCCCCGTCCTTTTCTCCCCTTCAGCCTCCCTCTCTCTCCCGTGTGTTCCGCCAGCCTCTCTCCCTCCCCCCGTCGATGACGCCAAGCTCGCTACCTTTCTCGTCGCCGTCGCCTTCCGTCGTTGGTGCCCCGCCGCCACGAAGCCGACGCCACCGGAGCCCCCTCCTTTCCGCTTCTCGCCTCCACCGCCCCGGTGCCCGAAGCCCCCGCCACCTGAGCTCCCGACGACCTCGCCGCCCGTCTCGGTCCGCCGCCTCCTCCCATCGCCCCGCCTTGCGTCGTGCCGTGGTAAGCTGCGCGCCGCCTTGCCTCACCGTCGCTCGCCGCAACCCCCACCACCGGCAGCGACGGCACTCTAAACCTGCCGGGTCCCCGCCACATTAATAAGGGCATTAATGCCCCTTAATTATGTCGTTAAGGCATAATTACCGTGATTAGTTAGTAAAACCACACGTTAATAAGGGCATTTATGGCTAGTGTAATTAATATTTGTAATTTATGCTAATCCCTATTAATTACCAGTCGGACATAATTAATGCCTAATTAAATGCATTTTTGACACATTAATTACTGCATTTAATGCACTGGTTAGCCGGATTTAATTCTATCTATATGACAACTGGACCCCACACATCATAATTAAGAAAAAGATAAAAGAAAATCAGAAATATATGACAAGTGGGCCTCATCTGTCATTGACTCGGACAACTTTGACCAGCGTTGACCATGGGGCCCACATGTCATTCTCTGAGGCTAAAATGAAGATAAGTAATAGAAATACTTATTATTTATTATTTTTTATTTTTACTGAGAAAATACAAAAAGGGTATTTAAATTGATTAAATCTTAGAAAATTCATAGAAAATCTATTTTTAATCAGAAAAATGTAAATAATATATCAAAATATTCAGAAAAATGAGATCTACTCAAATATGTCATTTTCATACATGTTTGAATGTTAGAAAAAATTTAAATGGCTAAAAACTCAAATTAGGGTTTCCCGATTAGCCAGAGATCGTCGAATCGCGATATCTCAAGCGTCCGGACTCTGATTAAATTGATTCCACTTGCACTACTCTTTATTTTGAGTCTTCTATGCCATGACATACATTTCATATCATGTTGATGTTCATCATTGTGATATTTATTATTGTGCCTCCTTTTTCCGGTGTTTTTGTTCTTCCCGATAGAGCCGGAGGATTCTGAAGCGTATAATCCCGAGCAGGAACAAGATTTAATACCCGAACCTCAAGGCAAGCAACCCTTTGAACATTTTGTGACCATCCTACTATTTGCAAATATTTAATTGTTTCTAAAACCCTATTACATGCGTTCAACTTATACTTTCTGTTAAGTACTAGCTTCATTCCTTGCATAACTTACTTGTCGTTCAATCAACACCACCACACCCCAACCTATTTAGAGTAGTATAATTGTTGCTTCTAAATTACTTATATGGTTAATGATGCTTAGACATGCTTAGACATGTAGAAGTCGTAATTCCTTGGATGGCAGACAAAACACAACACTCTGGGTGGGTTAAGTGGTAGATGGGTGTTCACCAGGAAGTAACTAATGAACTTGATTAATAATGATCGGGTTTAGACGAGAGGCCATGGCTGGGAGCATGGTGGGTTGTCTCGTTTTTCCCACAAGGACCGGTTCCTGGTGTCCTTTTAAACCAATATTTGCGTACTTCTACACGGGTGGTATAATGGGCCACCCACGACTGAATAATTTATCTAACTTGAGTTATGAGCTGCATAGTTTGCCGTTTCCATTTGCTGGGTGAGTGAAAAATGATGTGATGTAGTGCCTCAATATAGGAGTAAGGGTTACACACGGTTCGAAACCGGGGATGTATCACCTGCTATAACTTTTGGGACCGTGTCGGGGTACCAGCCGAACTGATGTACACGAATTAGCCCATTAGGGCAGCTCATACGTAAGTCAAAAATATTGTAAAGGTCGTGGTCGATCACCCTCTGCTAACACACCTCGTAAAGTGTGTCTTCGGCCTAGCATTAAGAGTTGATCGATACGTGTAGGTAAAGATGTATACTCCTGCAGGGTCTGAACTATTCGAATAGCCGTGCCCGCGGTTATGGACAGCTTGGTAAGAATCCGTATCAAATTAGACAACCACAATATTATCTTAAAATATGCCAACTCTAAGGATAAGGAGTTAGTGATTGCTTCCTCCCTAGTGGTTGAGGAAGAATCAAGGGTTCAAGTGTACGGTGGTATGCAATAGAGTTCATCGTGAAGATTCGACTCATCTCCTTTAAAAGTAATCTAGTAGTCGAATTTCATCCTACTTAAAGAATATTGTTGAAGGAATAATTAGTTTTCCGCAAAATAGTCCATAAATACGCCATATTGAAACTTGTTGCATCTATTACTAAATTCCCTTGTAAGTCTTGCGGAGTACAATTTTTGTACTCACCTTATAGTTATTGATAATTTTGTGCAGAGGAAATCATCCCCTCAACGGATGGTTTCTATGTAGAGATCAACGCCCACGACGACTAGTCGCTGGGAATCCCAGGCAGTGGTCCTGCCCAGGGTTCGGCAGCTTTGTTTGTTTTGCTGCCATCTTTTGGCACTACTTTTCGGCTTTTTAGCCATGATAAGTTTTTCGCTGTGTAATAGACTCTTTGCGTGAATTATGTTGTTAAGTTTTAAGAACAACTAGTATTATTGTAGTTTCAGTCGTAGAGTTACTGTTGTGACATTTGTTTGTTCTCACCTGTCTCATGTGCCTTGCGTGTATGTTATTGAAGCACATGGTGCGGGTAGGGTTTCAGAATCTATATCATAGAATTGTTAGGTTTAATCACCCCTGTGAAGTGATTCTTTCACTGGGAGTTTGAGAACTATATCATCCTACTCCAGCCGAGCATTCATTTGTCGGAACGAGTTTGGGATTGATGTTCCGGCTCAGTGAGAAAAGAGTGAGGAGACCATATCACCCTACTTAATCTGTGCATTAGTTTGCTGGAGCAAGTTTGGGGTTGACGTCTCGGGCTATTCGAAGCCATATCACTCCACTCCTCTTGGAATTAATACCCAAGGGTTGAGGTCAGGGTTGACGTTTCGACTTAGTGGGTGATTTCACTTAAGATTCTCTATTATGGATTTTGGGTCTTGACATGAACTAACTGGATAGATCTTACCAATATCGATGACAGGATGATAAATTACATGGAATATGTTCAGAAGATGGAACATTATTTCATCGGGTTGGAGGCACATTGCATACCACGAGGAGACAATCACCATGCAAATAGGCTAGCCAGAGCTTCCAATTCCAAGGAATGACTTCCGCATGTCATCTTTCTCGAGATCATCCACTCCCTATCGATTAAAGAAGATGGCACCGTAGAGGAACTCTGCCACAAGTCCTCATAATCTCCAATGAAACTTCATCTTGGATGACTTGCATCATTCAAGCCATCAAAGGAGAGATCAATGATGATGACACTCCACAAGCCAAAATATTGCTCGTGAAAGCAAGAAAGTATGTCTTGCCCAACGATGTCCTCTACAAGAAAAAAGCGGCGGCCCTGCTGAAGTGCATCTCAAAAGAAGATGGCGCCAACCTCCTGCTCAAAATCCACATCGAGCTATGCCGAAACCACTTAGCACAAAGATCCACGGCAGCAAAAACATTGAGGCAAGGTCTGGAGGATTCAACGAGGTGGAGGTAGTTGCATTGCACCAGGGGTGCCGGCGCAGCGCGACCGGGACTGCGGCCTCCACGCGCACAGGCCCGCGACCCCTCGTTGGCCTGCCGCTCCTGATCCATGAGCGGTGGCGGAGGAGGTGGCGGAGAACGGCGGCTGTGCCGGGCGAAGGAGCAGCAGGAGGCGGCGGGTAGCAGTAGGCAGTAGTTACTGAGGTGGAGGAGGTGGCGTAGGGGGTGGCGGAGGATGCGGCAGAGAATATGACGGTGGACCGGCGGCTACGCCCAATGGAGGAGGGGTGGGAGGCGGCGGCGCCCTAACCTAGGTCACGTCGCCGTCGCGGCCCACGGGAGACAGAGAGAGAGGGAAGGGAACGCAGTGAGATCTGAGAGGTTGAATCGGATGGGAGCAGCTTAAACTAGGCTAGGTCAGCTCGCGAGCATTACGAGCAGGCTCGGGCTCGGTGAAAACTCGAGCTGAGCCTCTTCCCCAGCTCATGGAATCTAGTGAGCCGATTTAGGCTCGGCTCGTATTTTCTCGAGCCAGGCTCGCCAAGCCGACTCACCGAGCCCGAGCCTCTTCCCCAACTCGTGGAATCTAGTGAGCCGGCTCGGGCTCGGCTCGTATTTTCCCGAGCCGGCTCGTGGCTTGGCTTGGCTCGTTTCTAGCCCTAATCAATGTAAACGCAAACAAACGCAGCAGTAGGACTGAACGAGCACGGGTAGAGTCTCGAGCGCACACGGCTAAAACCAAGGCGAGCAAAGCGGCGTCGCGAACGAACGCCAGCCATCCAATCGTATGTGATCTGGCCTCCTTGAGCGCTCAAGGTTTGTTGCGCTCTCTCTCTCTCCTCTCCCTCTCCTAATCGGAATTAAATTAAATTAAATTGAAATCAGTTGGAGGAGATTATTATTTCTCCGTTGCTTCGTTTCCTTCGGACTCGTATCGGCCCCGATTTGCTGCCCTGTCGACTACTAGTGCCCCGACGTGTCACCTCTCCCTTTCGCTTCGCTCCCACACTTCTCTCCTCCCACCCCCCACCACCCCAACCCAAACCCATCTCACACAACTCGTTCGTCCCCTTCTCTCTCGTGTTCGCCACTGGACACGACCACAAACCCTAGGCGCCGCCGCCTCCGAGGCCCTCAGGTACGCGCGCCGCCCGCGAGTTTGACAGGGCCCCCGCGCTCCGCCGTGGGGTGGTTCGGGCTAGGGTTGTTTTTTTTTCTTTTGTTTGTGCGTGCGTGCGTGCGGATTTTCCGGTGATTTATCTGTGGGAGGTTTGGTTTGGTTTTGTGATTGGATCAGGGGAAGTAAACGAGGAGGAGGAGATCGGAAGGGAGGGGGATTTATGTCCCAGCGAGGGGACAGGGGCGAGGGGCACGCGAGGAGACCCAGCCGGTCCAGCAGCTTCGGCGGCCACCGCGGAGGCGGAGTCGGCGGCGCGGGCAAGGGCGGCGGTGGCCCCTCCGGCGGCCAGCCTCCCCTCTCATCCAACAACCGCGGCAGGTATGGACGGCCTTCCGACCCACCGGTTTGTTCCTGATTGCGTGGTGCTGCATGATTTGATCTCGCGACAGGGGGTTTCGGAAAGCTAGGGTTTTGATGGGACTTTGGATCTCGATTGCAGCTTCAGGAAGCCTGGCAATGGCCACGGCGGTCACCAGAGGGTGGTGAGCCAGCCTGACACCACCGGCTTCCAGCCTGCTCCAGCACCCGGGCCCCTGCAGACGCCGCCACGCCCTCCCGCGCCTCAGAATGCGCCTGTGCATGTTCCTGTCTCCGCACCACGGCCCCAGCACCATGGTGATTCCACGTCCTGTTCTGTTTCGCCGGATTACAATTTGAATCAAGAGAAACTGTGAGTTGATATGTTCTTTTTTGTTGTTTGCATGTATATTTTGAATGGGAAGATTCATCTGGAGTGCAAGCACCCTCGATGGCACCTGTTAGCGAGAATCCAGCTCATATACCCCTGCCCAAAAATATTCCTCGTGCTGCCCCCAGGGCACCGTCAAAGAGCTCCAATACGTCGGCTCCTCAGGGAGCATCAAAAGGTTTGGTTCAGTTGTCTTATAATTTAGAATTCGTATGTAATGACCAATCAGTATGTACTGTAGCCATCTGTGATGGTAGTGGGCACCTTCTTATCTAGGTCATCGTTTGGAGCCTGTAGTAGATATGCTTGTTGAACTGCCTGGTTAACAGCCTGCTGCTTTGTTTGTTTCTTTCTTTTCAGGCGAATCGTCAAAAGGATTTAACTTGCAGTTTGGTAGCATAAACATGAACGGCCTACCGGTATGATCTTGTTCCCTCTCTTTTGCAGCTTGCATATTTTGATTCAATTTTGTTTAGTTTCTGGTTCTTTTTCAACTTATCTTTCTAATCTCCAAAACCTTTTGCATAGCAATTTCCTGCTAGGACAAGCTCAGCTCCTCCAAATTTGGACGAGCAGAAACGTAATCAGGTATCCTCTCCTTCTCTTGCATAGTCGTTTCTTGCAATTGGTTTTATAGCTGTTTTTTGTGCGGTTCAAGAATTGTTTGCTGGATGTATCAGTAACAGTTTGAAGTCAGCAAAAGTAACTATCTATGTTCATATGTATTATCTACCTTCAGTAGTCTTGAAACAGTGATGTTTTTTTCTTGTGTTTTTGTTATTGTATTGGTAGTTATTTTCAGTTCTCAGCACTCTAAAAGAATGCATTATCACATTATCTTTTCATGCTGTTCAGGCACTCCCAGAGGGAGTTAAGGTTGTACATTCCGTGCCTATACCACCAGTCCTGAAACAGCCGGAGCAGCAGCAGCAGCCGGCACTGCCACCGCAGCAGCCGCAGCCGCAGCAGCAGCAAACAAGAAAAGATGCTCTTGGTTCTAGTCAGCCTAACTCTGTCAACACTCATATTCCATCTCAAGTGAAGAGAGAGGTGCATGTTTCTCCATCCATTTCGAATGTTGCGCCACCAAGACCCACTGTACAACCTTCATCTGGGATGCCCATGCAAATGTCCTTCCACCATCAACCAGCACAAGTTCCCTACCAGTTTGGTGGTCATAATCAGGGCGTTGTGCCTAGCTCTATGCAAATGTCAATGGGATTGCCTGGTGGCAATGCACCCCAGGTTCAGCAGCAGTTGTATGTCCCAAATATTCAGCACCATCAATTGCATCAGCAGATGATGCATCAAGCGCAAGGTATGATATTTCCTTCAGTTGGGCATCAATTCCAGCCTCAATTGGGCAATGTTGGTGTGAGCATGGCTCCGCAGTATCCTCAGCAACACCAGAATAAGCTTGTTGGTCCTCGGAAAGAGCATTGTCAAAATTACTCATCCAGACACTAAACAAGAAGTGAAGCTTGATAAGAAGTCGGACTCTTCTGGGCAGAGGGTTTTACCTAACGTAACACAACAATCCCAGCAAGTCAGTGGTTTTGCAACTCAACATATGGGTTTCTATCCTTCTCCACAACAGAACTCGTATAACCAATCAGCTATGTATTACCCCAGCACCACTGGTGTCAGCCAGCTTCCCACTGGATCACAGGGTCCTAGGTTTAATTATCCTGTCACTCAACCGATTCCTGTGATGAACCCATCTATGTTGAATACTGTGCCTGCCAGTAACAAGGACAACATAGCAGGGCCTGCAGCATCTGGCCAGTCCCAAATCACAGTTCAATCACACCAAGGTGGTTTGCACACGGAGAAATCTACTCACCCGGTCAAAATAAGTGCACCCCCAGGTAAATCTGATGCACCGAAGTTGAGGATGACTGAGCATGCTGTACCACATCAACAAAAGGATAGTGAAGCTCTTTCTGGGATCATGGTTTCAATAAATCAGTTACTGAGAAGGAAAGTAAAGCACCATCTGTCACAGAGAAGCATCCCACTGTGGTGACCCAACCCTTATCAATTCAAGCTACAAAAACAGAAAGTGATGCAGTGGCATCTCCTGTTACAAATTCAGCCTCATTTTTGTCGGGAGCTGATGGAAAGAACAAAGAAGGCACTCAAACTACTGATTCACTTAAGGATAACAAGAAAAATACCAGTACAAAGGACACCAAGAATTTGTCACAACAACCGCAGGTACATCTTTGCCTGTCCCCTTTTCTGAACACACTTTTTTTGCACTGTCTCCTCTCTTTTTTTGGCATATTTATTGGTAACATGCTTGCATATGTTATCCATTCAGTCAGCTTCATCTGCTGAAGAGTTGAAGGTGCAAATTTCTGTGAAGGTTGGAGGTGATGGTGTTGGTCACATGGAAGCGAAGAGCTTCGATAAAGAGTTGGATTTAACCAGCTCACCTTCAGGCTTAACAGCTGCACCATCTGAAAGTAGTGCTCCTCCAGTGGTTGGTACAACTGAAGCTGACAGCACATCAGTAAATGGTATGCACTCTATGTGTTCAAAATTAATGAAAGAATCATTGCATTGCATGCCTCTTGGTTTTCCTAACATTTTTGAATTGCCAGCTGCTGATGTTCCTAGCATGGATATCAGCCCTCCAAAGTCATCATCCAAGAGCACTGGGGAGCCTCAAGGAGTAGAAAGCCTAGGTGGTGCTGCTGTTGAATCCAAGGAGAGTGAAATTACTAGAAAAATTACACCAGATTTTGGCGAGGACAAAATTTCTTCTGATTCTACTGAAAACAAATCACATGAAGTATGCACGATGGACTTGGCTGAGCAGGCTTCAGTGGTGACTTCTAAGCCTGATGATTCAGATGCAACATCCTGTGTAACTGACCGGCAAGAGCTACTGAAAGAATCCTCACCATCTCTATCGGAGGAACACAGTATAATTAATATATCACATAGGAGTACTGAAACATCCTTAGATTTTGTTGGTGACAATGCTGTGTCTGCGGCCAATTCTGAAACTTCATCAGAGTCTACCGTTCAAAGTGCCAGTAGTACTCCTGACGTACCCGTGACTCATTCAGTTGCATCTGAGGGGCCCGAGAAACACGTAGATGAAGTGAAGGATCAATCAAGTGCTGATCAATCAAGTGCTGCACCAACAGCTTCTGTTCAACCCTTATCAAGGGAAAAGCCTACTGTGGAGATTAGTCGAACAAAGTCTACAGCTGGGAAAAGGAAGAAAAGAAAGGAAATGCTTTCCAAAGCTGATGCTGCCGGGACTTCAGATCTTTATAATGCATACAAGGGACCAGAAGAACAGCTAGAGAGTATTGCCACAGCAGAGGGTGATGATAGTTCTTCAATAGTTGATGCAACAAATGTGCTGCCTGAGGAACTAGAAAGGGATGTCAATATGTGTGAGGATGATGGAAAGAAAAAAGTTGAGCCTGATGATTGGGAAGATGCAGCAGACATGTCTACTCCAAAGCTGCAAAGTGCAGATTCTGTAAATCAGGCTAGTGTAGCGCAAGTACCAGATTCAGATACAACTGAAGCTAATGGCCGGAAGAAATATTCACGTGATTTTCTGCTAACTTTTGCACATCAGTATTCTGGTCTTCCTGTTGGAATCCAGATGGACAATGTCACTAAAGCTCTATTCAAAGATTTGGCAGGAAAGTCCTATGTTATTGATCGGGAACCTCACCCAAGTCCTGGAAGGGGAACCGATAGACCATCATCTCGTGGTGATCGCCGTGGTGCTGCTATGGATGATGATAAGTGGACAAAATCAGGTGTTCCTTTCAGTCCTGGTCGTGATGCCCACATGGACTTGACAAGCGGCCCAGCAATTTTGAATTACCGTGGCGCCCAAGGAGTCAATCATGGTGTTCTGAGAAATCCACGCGGTGCACTTCTTGTGGGACCAATGCAATCCATTGCACCTCAGATGCCTCGCGGTGGCTCTGATGCAGATAGATGGCAGCAAAGGGGTCTGATCCCGTCTCCTGTTACACCCATGCAAGTAATGCACAAAGCAGAGAAAAAGTACGTTGTTGGCAAAGTTTCTGATGAGGAGCAGGCGAAGCAGAGGCAGCTGAAAGCCATTCTTAATAAACTGACCCCGCAAAACTTTGACAAACTTTTTGAACAGGTGAAAGAGGTGAACATCGATAATGTGGCAACTCTTACTGGGGTCATTTCGCAGATATTCGACAAAGCTTTGATGGAACCAACTTTCTGTGAGATGTACGCTAACTTTTGTTTCCATTTGGCTGGTGCGCTGCCAGACTTCAGCGAGGACAATGAAAAGATTACGTTCAAGAGATTACTCTTGAACAAATGCCAAGAGGAGTTTGAGAGGGGTGAAAGGGAAGAAGCTGAAGCAGATAAAACAGAGGAGGAAGGAGAGATTAAGCAGACCAAAGAGGAAAGGGAAGAAAAAAGAGTCCGTGCTCGAAGGCGCATGCTGGGGAACATTAGGTTGATTGGAGAATTGTACAAAAAGAGGATGTTGACGGAGCGCATCATGCATGAATGCATTAAAAAATTGTTGGGAAATTATCAGAACCCAGACGAGGAGAACATTGAAGCACTATGCAAATTGATGAGTACAATTGGAGAGATGATAGACCATCCAAAGGCTAAGGAACATATGGATGCATATTTTGATATAATGCATAAGCTGTCAACAAGTCAGCTGATATCTTCCCGTGTTAGATTCCTGCTGAGAGATTCAATTGATCTTAGAAAGAATAAATGGCAGCAAAGGCGTAAAGTGGAAGGTCCCAAGAAGATCGATGAGGTTCACAGGGATGCAGCTCAGGAAAGACATGCTCAGTCGAGTAGGTTAGGTCGTGGCCCAGCTGTTAGTTCTCTTCCAAGAAGAGGAGCACCCCCTATGGATTACGGCTCTCGTGGCTCAGCAGCAGCATTGGTATCTCCAAATACACAGCAAGCTGGCGGTCGAGGAATGCTTCCACATTCCCGTGGATTCGGTAATCAGGATATCCGATTTGAGGAAAGGCATCAATTTGACAATAGAACTGTTCCCCTTCCCCAGCGTTCTGTCAAGGATGAAGCTATCACTCTTGGGCCACAAGGTGGCCTAGCTAGGGGTATGTCTTTAAGAGGGCAGCCACCAGTATCAAATGCTGAAGGCCCTAGTGTTGTTGACCATCGCAGGATGGTATCTGGCCCTAACGGGTATAATTCTGTGGCTTCGACTGCAAGAGAGGATCTGAGCTCCAGAGTTCCAGATAGAATTTCTGGGAGAACTGCACCTGCTACACAATCTGCTGGACCTTCACAGAGACCTTCCAGCCAGGATGGCCGCTCAGGAAATAAATCATACTCTGAGGAGGATCTGAGAGAAAAATCTATCGCAGCCATCCGGGAATATTATAGGTAATACTTTTCAACCTCCACAAATTCTGTACGAGACATTTCTTGAATATGCACGGCTTATTTAACTACCACACATTTTACCCTTTAAATGCTGATGCATGTCTTCTTACTGTGTAAGGTTTAAATATGTTTGGACAAAATATATGGTAATACCGTGCTGCTATCTGCAATGCTAATTTGTGGTGTTGCTGTTGTAGGATTATAGTAGGTTACAATTTAGTGCATTGCTTGCTTTTCGATGATGCTTCCTAGCGGTTCTTTCTCACATCTCAGTAAATTTCGAAGTTGATGAGTGTGAAAAGTGCTGTTTGTGAGGTTGTGTTGGCGATTGATTGTTAAGTGTCGGAATTCGAACATCTTATAAACAGAAAGGATAAAATATCACCTTCATATAATATACAGACCATACCACAAAATGGGACGGCATATTACCACTTCCAAATAATCTTACTCTAGATATATTTGCAAGCCTGTACTTTATGATGGTTGTGAAAGGGCTGTTTGTGCTGTTTGTGAGGTTGTGTTGGCGATTGGTTTGTTAAGTGTTGGAATTTGAACATGTTATAAACAGAAGGGATAAATTTTCACCTTCGTATAATATACAGACCATACCACAAAATGGGAGGGGATAGTACCACTTCCAATATTTTACTCTAGAGATATTTGCAAGCCTGTACCTTACTTGTGACCCCCATGGATTGGTTGTGATCTTGTTCTTGTACTGTTGGTTTTGTCGAGTATTGTCTTTCTTAATTGCTTAATTTTCAGGTTTTCTATCTGTGTTGTTCAGAAAAAGTTTGTAACACCACACCTTTTTTTCATGCGCTAACATGTGACTTATTTGGCAGTGCAAAAGATGAAAAGGAGGTTGCATTGTGTATTGAAGAGTTGAATGCTCCGAGCTTCTATCCTTCTGTTGTATCACTTTGGGTAAATGATTCCTTTGAGAGAAAAGATATGGAAAGAGAGTTGTTGGCTAAGCTCTTCGT
Source organism: Stipa capillata (assembly GCA_019208055.1). Classification (NCBI taxonomy): domain Eukaryota; kingdom Viridiplantae; phylum Streptophyta; class Magnoliopsida; order Poales; family Poaceae; genus Stipa; species Stipa capillata. Next base: position 27,491 of record JAGXJF010000744.1, on the reverse strand, counting down.
TGGCCTTTACAATGGTGGATATAATTTATTACGCAAGCCTCAATTCATTGACGGGTAAGCGGTTTTCTTATTTATTTTCTTCTCTCTCCGTTTATTTTCAATTCCTGTTCACAACTTAGTGTGTACTGACTATGAGAGTATTTTCAGCGTTGCATCCGTTCTCACTTCATTGGAAGATGCTCTAAGTGATTCTCCAAGAGCGTCGGAGTATCTTGGACGACTTCTTGCAAGGTTTGTGCTGGAAAACATATTGTCCTTGCAAGAGGTAGGTAGATTGATTGAAGAAGGTGGAGAGGAACCTGGATACCTTGTGCGAGAGGGCATCGCAGCTGATGTCCTTGGGGCAGTTCTAGAGTCCATCAAAGTAGAAAAGGGGGATTCATTCTTGAATGAGGCCAAGACAAGCTCCAATCTCAAGTTGGAGGATTTCAGACCACCACAGCATCTTAAGAGATCAAAGTTGGATGCCTTCATGTAGACATAAAGATGCTTGTTACTAGGTAAGTCGTTCTAGTACAGGTGTTTTAGAATAGCATGCCCATTAAGCGATGTCATTTGTTCTGAATTCTGATAGATTGATCAGCTACATACACCAATCAATGCCTTATTGTGATGTAAAATTACAAAGTTTTAACTTACTCTCTTGATCAAACAGGCTACTAATTCATGGGTGTTGGCACCAAAGAGTTTTATGTTTTTGCACCCAACCGCCTTTTTGATCGACAACTGCAAATACCCGTCGGATGCTGCCCCTACTTGCTACGCAACCATTGTATTCGAGCTCATGCTGTGAGCTCGCACTGTGAAGATGATGTACTGTCCATTCTGTCCAGACTTGTCAGTGGTGGTAAATTATTGTCGCGGATGGGCCCTGGTTGTCGCTGCTGAAGCAGGTAGTAGTTAGCCTGTTAAGTCCCATGAGTATCTGGGAATTTTTTTTGAGATCACGAGGAGAGAGGTCAGATAACCAATATTTGTCGGGAGTAGGGGGAACACTTAGGTTCAACTTATGCCTCCCGCGGCTTCTGACCAATATTCCTCTGTGATCAGACTGTATACTCGGTTAACTTGGCGGCATTTTCCTCATAGCCCATGTTTATCATGATTGTCCTACTATCGTCTTTTTAAGATCTTCCTGTAAGTTCCTGCTTGTAAGTTCCTGCTATTTTTGTGCCCCATCGATGGAGATCTCTGGTCCTAGCTTTTCTGCTGTATGTATGGCCCTGCAGAAGGCTGTTGGTTCGTGCGATTGGTGTTCTTTCTCGTCTGTGCATTTCTATTCTTAAACCATCTTTTGCGCTGGATAGGGCCGAACGCTTAGTAGTTTGTAGAACGACCGGCAAAACATTAGAGTTGACATTTCTATCACGGCTGTCACTCTTAATATGGATTCTTAAGACCATTTTTCTAACATGGGTTATCTTTAAAGGAAGATATAGCCATAACTAACGTACCTCTTAGAGGAAGATAGATCTAGTGCTCGTCGAGTTAAGCTAACGATCTCTAACCCGAGCTGTGCTTGCTGGGAGGCTCGAGCAGCTCGTGACTCCTGGAGCTGAGCCAAGTCGAGCCACTTCAGCAAAACAGTGCATTACAATATTACATGATGCATGTGCATGGTAGATATTGCAGCATATCAATGAGATATTTAACAATAGATCTTTACTAATTTTAAAATAAAAGTTGGTGATGGCGGTGGCACATCGTCTGCCCAGTCTCTCCACCGATTTTTGCGCGCACGTGGGGTCAACGGACCGATCTCAGCTATAGTCCCGTCAATCCCTCGTCCGGGAAAATCTCCAAGCTCCTCCTCCCATTCCGATCCGCGTCATCTCTGCTCCCTTCCATCTCCCCATTTCTCTGCTCTAGGGCACAACACACTCCTCCTCTTCTCCCCGTTCTCCTCGGCGCCGCCGCAACTCAAGCAGCTCGCAGGGCGGAGCCGACCACCTCAACGGAGCTAGCAGGGGAGGACGAGCACGCCCACGCCGAGGCCGTGTGAGCGCGCGGGCCGCTCGGCTGCCAGGGGCAGCAGTGAAACTTCCTCCTTTTCCTCTCCCGCCACGCACTGCCTCATCCTCTTGCCCGCCGCGAGGCCGCGCTCGCTCACCACGGCTGCGGCCGCCGTTGCCGACGGCTTCTTCACCGAGGACAGCGCGTTGTGTAAGTCATTCGACATCTCCGACTGCCTCGCTTCCCCCTTGCACGGTACCGAGCTTGTGAGATCCTCGCTTGTCCAGGTACACAACTCGCTCAGCTTCACTGCTCCTAGTCGCTGCACACTACGTGCTCGACAAAATCCCTGAGTTTGCATGCAATGTCTTATACGTCTTTATCATCAGCCGTTCAGTTGGTAGATGGAATTTATATACGATTTTTTTTGTAAAATTACTGCATACGATATGATTAGTTAGATAAGTAGCTGATATCAGCCATCTAAACATGCAGCTGCACTTGCAGATTATTATCGTTGCTTGAAAAGTCGTACGTGCAGGCGTCAACGCTTAAACCAATGGTTAAAATGGTAAAATTGACTCAAGAGCCTTTTGCTTTTGTCATTTATGTTAAAATGAATGGACATGTGATTGGAATCCAGATTACAGTCTGGTCAAATTTTAAATAATTGTAGTTTTACCAAATTTGATGCAAATCTCATCCTATCCTCACTATATTTTCAAAGTAGCCGACTCTATTGCTGCATATATTTTCAAAGAGCTATTCAGATGTTCATTCAAGAATGGAAGTTATTAGTTTATTCACTAAGCTAACTCTGTTGCTGCACATTCTGACTACTGAATGTATCTTGATAGGTCTCTGGTTAATATTAAAACCATATCGCAGGACCAAATTTTTTTATGGAATAGAGAATCCGAGATGCAGCTCTCCTATATCTTCACTTCTTCACTATTTCAAGAAACATCTTACGCTAAGTATCATGTTCAGTGGTTCATATTTTGAATTATTAACTGTTGCTCTTCTCTACGTAGTTTGAAAAGCTAAGGAGCTTCAGCCTTCCTTAATATAGCCAAAGATGATGGTATTTTGTACTAGCTCACTCTATGATGTGGTTCTGAAAATGGCCTTTGTGACCTGTGCAATGACTTACCACTTCTCTTCCTATTTCTGTTAGATCTTATGAATTCACAGTTAATAATTCAACACAAACTATAGCTGACATGAAGTCTACTTATGTTGTCTCATTGGCAGCAATATGGAATTCAGAAAAGATCTGATTCTCCTCGTGCACATGATATTTTTGAGACTAATGAGATTGTAGGTTTCATTTAGATATTGCAAAGTTCTAAAATATGTTATGTCCATGCAAATTTAGTTCAATCCATAGCGGAGCTCGATGCGGCACCCAGAGGTGGATCCCGCTGTGGAGCGGAGCCAAGTGGAACTGAAGGCATTGCCTGATGCAGAGCTTGAGGCGAAGCTGGTAGCCGCCGCATCCCCTCCTCTGAGTCCTCCCCCAATTAACGCCGGTCCGGCTGCCACCGCCTCCTCTTGGCCATTGATCCTGCGATTGGACCTCTCGCCCCTAGAAGACCTCGTACAGTAGGGCCATGGGTTTCCTTCTTGTTGGAGCAAACAGCGCAGGAGCTAGACCAAGCGACCGCAATGGTGGGTGGGATGGAAGCGGAGGTGGCGGTGAGACCGTTGTAGGTGACAGTGTGGGGAGGAATAGCGGCGGCGGTGACTGATGGGTAATCATGTGGCTGTCCGTGCAGCTGGTCGGTCACATGCACCTCAATTTGAGGCGCTTCCTCCTCAGATCCAAGAATGCAAAAGTACGATCGATTGTGCCTCTGCATATTTGTCCCTATATACATTATTTTGTTTTTATCACCTTAGGGCAGAGAATAAGCTGAAGTCTTTTTGTTTTTATTGATAAAAATAACTTCCGTTTTGATGCACATGAGGTTTTTGTGGTATTTCTTGTTTTGGCTTCAGTTTTGATGCTCGAAGGAAAAGGCCTTGGTGACGCAGTAGCAGCTGCAGCATGCACCAGGTGGCTGCGGTCGGTCCCTATCCACAAAAGATGCGATACTCCGCATCAACATGTTTTAGGTTCGTCCTTGTGCAATCTCTTATTCAACATGAAAAATGTTCAGAAGAAATAAATGAAGAAAAATCACTTCATGTTGAATTTTGTTTCGCATGGAAAACATGATATGTATTGCCACACGACGAATTGACCAGGTTTTGTTATATGCATGCTGTTGATCCCAGACTTAGCAATTTCATCTGTACACCTAATATCCTCCTTGTTATGATTTTGCATCTGCACTTTCAAGGGAAAATATGCTATAAGAACATGATATATGAAGAACACGTTGCATCTGGTCAGTTAGGTTTGTTGAAGCTGCAAATTGTGGAAAGGAGTAATTGTGTTCTTTCTTGGAATCAGTAAAAGTACACATATTATGAAAATGGTGTTTTTTTGATTGATTTAAGATACAAATTCCAAATTGTCAAATCCACCAAGAGACTGATTCTGAGGAAGTTGCCTATGAGCTTGACAAAAATAATAAGCTGTGCATTCTATAGACATTGTTTTCTTCCTGTGAAAAATCAGCTGCCAATGGACCTGGTAAGCGCATAGTTGATTTTACCTATTCGATTGCTATTAATTTGGAAAAAAAATACCATTCATATCTTTATTTTTTCATCACGAGATTATGGTCTCTTGTCAGTCTTAACTAATAGCATGCTCCTAGATCTATGGACAATTCTTTCTTTTAGTAACCTATGTAGTTGAGCGTGCTTTTTCATCTCATTCCAGTTAACCAAAAGATTGTTCTATGGATCATTACCAGCGACACGAGCTTTTAAATAACTTTTGAGTAGAAAAATCAGAGAAGTTGAAAAAATTGTTTTTTCAGAAGCTGATTCTCATCAAGGCTCTCATGAAGATTTAATCAGCATTGAAGACAATGGGGGTTTAATGTTTTCATCTCAGCAAAACGATGAACAAGAAAGTGTAGATTTATCTTTTATTTGACAAGATTCTGTTGTAGAATATCATATTCTTATTGTTCCTTTTGTTTAATCTTTTTGTATTTTTCTGTGCAATACAAGAACTGAATGATACTGTATTTCTTAGGATTCGAATTATAACCACAAAAAAGATTGGGTTGCACCTTCTGGGTTAGATTCCTTAGAGGATTTGATGTTTTGACCAGAGAAGCCCGTGCTCGATTATTTCGAGCACAGGCTTCTTCGGTAAAGAGGACATCTTCTGGGTTAGATTCCTTAGAGGATTTGAATCATAGACGAAAGTAATTTCATTATGGATTAATAAAAGTACGGATATGATGAACAATGTGTGGTCACTCTTTTAAAATTGGGAAGTCCAGTTTACTTGGAGATTATTGCTGAGCAGGTGGTTTTGCAGAGAGTAAGAGAAAAGGAGGTTATTCCATCTTCAGATATTAGTTAACCCCATGAAAAATCACATGCCAATGAACACGGTAAGCCTCAACTTTGTTTCTTGTGATTTTATATACTTAGTTACACTTAGAAGAAAGCTCCGTTGACATATATATCGTTTAATTCATAAATGAGTGGTGTCTTATTCTTGTTAGAATGCAGTAGCATGGTTCTATCTGTCCTTTAGGCTAATCTATGATGCATCTCATATTGCAACTGAGCATGGTTCTGGTGTTCGTGAAGCTCTATTTTGCAGTTTTTGGAGCACCTCTATTTTCAATGGGTCACCCGATAATTGAATAGATTTTTCCAATACCATAGTGCTCCATCAGGATCAAAGAGAGGAATGCAATGGATACAGTGAAGATCAGTCACTCCAGGAGTCATCATCTTAGCGCTTAGAAGTTGTATCGGAGTTATTTGCTTTGACATGGTACTTCTAATTTAAAATATTAGCATGTGACTATGGATTCAGCATCTATGTTTGTTTTATATACATTACTTTCTAGAGTTTTGTTTCTCACATGCCAGTGGCTTTGAACTTAATGATTTATCACACTGCACATTAAAACTGTTAGTGGAGGCAATACTGTGCATTTTAAGGAGTGCCTGTTGCAGTGTTTGCTCTTCTCCAGTGCGTTCTATTTCACATGGACTTGGGGAGTCTGCATAAGTGCATATTACTTCTTAGGTCTTCGGTAGCTTCCGCCAAAAATGGGGATTTTTCTCTATAACATTTACTCATATAATATAGGTGTTGTTGCCTTGCTAGAACAACTGTGCATAATAAATTGAGAAGCTCATCAGGATCTATTGGCATTATGGTGGACTATGATAATCTTATTTGGTTGAACCATTTTGACATGTTTTGTTGTTTGGTTAGCTGCTTTTAGTAACTTCCTAGCTAACAACGAAACAGAAGAGATACATCCATCCTTGTGAAAAGTATAGTGTTTTTATTTTGGTATATTAACAGTGCTTTAAATTTTCCACATCTACTTTTACATGAAACTGATAAAATCCAGTACCTCACAGTTCAGCAATCACAAACTACTCCACTGGGTTCATATTGTACTGTAGTTATTCCCTGTAGGTAAAGGTCATGTTTAAAGTCTATCATCTTTAGATGACTTGTTGGCAACTTGCAGGGGTTCATATGACATTCGTCGGAAGTTGGCATATTTGCATTTTCTTCTTTTTGTAGGATTAGGAATATATTTTGATCAATGTAATCTATAATTCATGGGCGCAGCGGTGCGAGGCGGAGGAGGAGCCGTAGACTGCCGTCATCGGCGTGCTGAATGAGAGTGCACGAATGTCATTGTAGCCTTATGCCCCCTCGTTATCCTTGTTAGAAAAGACATGGCACATGGGACAGGAGTGTGGAGGAGGAGAAGCGCGGCCGAGGGAGCTAGAGGGTTGTGTGGCTGTTGCCAAAGAGTGGGAAGCTGGGGGATGACGTTGGCGTTTGTCGCCATACAGATCTTTTGATTAATTTCTTATATCTTTTTGTTCCCTAGCAAATAAGGATATCCTACTAGTATTTATAAACTAATGGTATTCCACATGAGAATATATCCTTCTCACCACATGTTTAATAGACTACAAACAAGTTTCCCACAGTTCAAAAGTCAATAAGTACGATCAAACATAACCCGAATTTGTCTATTTGAGTTGTACCGCTAATTAATCATCGAACGTTCTAATAAGAACGGAGTCAGGGAGAGAGGGAGGCAGCGACCGGCACAGGTAATTGGGCTTGTCTTTAAGCTTGGGGTAACATGTGTATATGTTTACTATGCCACTAGTAATTGCTAAATGTCCTGGTACACAAAGGTGTATCTACGTGGATCAAGGTATTTGTACTATTAAAAGAAAAAAAAATCATGGCACACGTACATGTAAAAAGGGAACATGCAAGTCAATTTGCACAATTTTTTACATATACCTGTAACATCCCCATTTTGACTAATATTTGTTGATGTCATTATTAACATTTCATATCATCACTTGTATTAATGTGAAATTGAGGAGAATTTTGAACCTCAGAAGTGGTAATAATATGAACATCAAGAAAAACACTAAATATAAATAATGGACAGATCAAAGAGAGATTTTTTAACGTTGCAATCTCTTTAAATTTTATTTATAAGCACAATATGATATTTCTAAGTCTCTGAAATTTTTCCATATTTTAGGGATGAATTTATCACATACTTACAGTTTAAACCCAAATTTAGGTCAAATCCGAATCCAAATGTTTATGCCAGATATTACTAGATAAAGTGGCCCTAGAATTATTTTTACATGGTTCTAAGTATTTGTAGAAGCCTTTGTAAAAATTTCCAAAAAACTTAAAGCTCATTTGGTTTGAATTCAAAAATCAAACATAAATTTAAAACAGAAAACACAAATAAAAAGAAAAGGACAAGAAGAGTTTCTAAACCTCGAAGTGGGCCAAAACACAGCCCAGCTAGCCGGCCCAGCGCAACAGACAGCGTCGAGACCACGCCCACGTTTCCGGCAGCGATGAGACACTGATAGGCAGGACTCAACTGTCAGGTCAATTGTCTTTTTCAATGCGCATAGCAGCTGTAGGTGCCTTGTGCCACCTCCTGCTCGCTAGCGCACCATGTCGCCTCATCTCGTGCTAGTGCGACAGCAGCGCCAAGGGCGACGAGTCGCACCTCGACACGAATCCTGACCGTCCGTCCTCTTTCTGGTCATGGTGGTCGTGGTCGACCTTGTCACCCTTTGACCGTGTAGATAGAATCATCGTGCTCCCCTCTTCCTTCTCGAGCAAGTCTTACCCCTTCTCTCTTCCTCGTTTACTCAGAACAAGAGGGACGTCGAGAGCACTGTTGTGAGCACCTCGCTGTCAACGATGTGGCCAGAGACTTCCCCTCAACGCACCGTCGTGTCAGAAAGGATTGACGTCACCCACAATTTAATGCCTCCCCACCGAAGCCATCGGCCTGAAGCACTGTGAATCGACCGATCCACAATCGTCATCTTCAGCGGATCACCGCCGCTAGCCTCGCCGTGTCTCTTCAGTGAGCCTCCATTGCTTTCTTTCAGTCTTATCTTTCCCTAGCATCCTCCTAAACACCCTTTCCCTCTCGGTTGAAGCTCGGAATGTTCGAAGCATCGCTGCCACGAAGACACTGCTCCACTGTCCGCCGGCGCCATTGCGATCGTCGTTCCGGAGCTCCTCTGGCCACTCCAAGCTTTCCATCGGACTTCTGGTGAGATCCAGAAGCTTTTGCGTGCCTTTTCCAGCATGCGCGTGTCCTCTAGTAGCCTTCACGTCGAACACCGCCATGTCGAGTCACCTCGGCTTGACACCGGCGATGCCCTGGCGACCCTAGAGCCTCGCACCATTGCGTTGCATGCGATGTGGTGCCAGGAACCGAATATAAACACGCGGTGGACATTGATGCTCGGCCCCACCTATCACTGACTATGGCTAGCTAACAGTGAGTACTAAAATTACTCTCTATTATTTAAATCAAATTGAATTATCTAAAATTCCAAAAAACATTTTTAAATGGTTTTAAAATTAAATAAATCATAACTAATTCATATGAAGTTAGAAAAATATGAAACAAATACCGTAATGTCTAGAAAAATGAAGCAATTATGCCATTTTCATGCAAGTTTCCATAGTAGGAAAAATTAAAATGATTAAAGAGAAGAACCTAGTTGTTTCCCTCTCGCCGAAGATTCTTTGAAATGCAGTATCTTCAGCATCTAGACTCCAATTAACTTGATTCCACTTGTATTTATCTTTATTTTGAAAGAATTATGCCATGCCATGCATTTCATGTCATTATCATGCTGATGAATTTTCAATAGTAATAATTGATATTATGTCATTTTTTGTTGTTTCTGCTTCTTCTCGATAGCACCGGAAAGTCACGACGTAAGTGACTTCGATTATAAGCAGTGTCATGTTCTTGAGCAGCAAAGAAAGCAACCACCTCCTTTGACCATGTTGATATTACCTATTATTTTCAAAACATAGTATTACGTTAAACCTTATATTGCATGCGTTCAACTTCTACTTTGTTGGTATATGAGCGACAACACAAATAGCCTAGGCTTAGTATACGAGCTTCTTTAGTTCGCCATTTCCATTTGCAGTGTGAATGAGAAATGATATTATATGAGATGACATCTTAATATAAGGGTGGGTGGACACACAGTCTTGAAGAGACTAGAGATGTACCTTAATTCACAACTTATGGGACCGTGTTGGAGTTAATGGTTACACTGGTGTACACAGACTGGCTCATAGGGGTGGCTCATAGATAAGTCGATAGCATTGTAATAGTCATGTTCGATCAGCATTGTAATAGTCATGTTCGATCACCATCTACCAAAACACCTCGTAAAGTGTGCTAATGATTTGGCGGTAAGAGTCGATCGACACATGTAGGTAAAGATGTACACCCCTACAGGGTTAGAACTATTCAAATAGCTATGTCCACGATTATAGAAAACTTGGTGATTACATGCGTCCAATTAGATAACTTTAATGTTACTCCAAAACTGTCAACTTTAGTTTAGAGAAGCTAATGACTACTTATAGGTGGTTGAGAAAGAGTTGTTTTCGTCGTAAAATGGTGATGACGAAAGTATTACAATAGTTTTGGAAAAACACTTACTTATCCTCTTATATAATTTGATCTAGTAGTTGCTTTTCATCTATTAGAGTAATATCAAATGAAAACTTAGCTTTATGCAAAATAGTCCACGACTACCCCTTGATACAATTTGCATCTATTACTATTTGCATGTAAGTCTTAGAGAGTACTTTTGTGCTCATCTGTGAATGTTAATATTTTGTGTAGAGGAGATCATCCCTTCGATGATGGTTTCTTTGTAAAGATTGATGCCAATGATGAGTAGTCACAGGGGATCCTAGGCAGTGGTCCTGTCCAGGGTTTGGCAGTCTGTTTATTTTGTTATGCTGCCACTTTTGGCTTCATTACTTTGTGTCTTATAATCTACCTATAAATTTTTGGCTATGTGTTTGAGATTCGGTCGGATGACCACTTGTGTAGCTATTAAACTTATTTAGTTAAGAGCTACATATATTATTGCAGTTTCTGTTATAGAGTTACTGTTATGGTACTTATTGTTCCAACATACCTCATGTGCCATGCATGTAGGATTACAACACATGGAGTATGTGGGGTTTCGAGATTCATAATACAAATCTATCAAGTGTGATCATCACCAAAGCAGACTCTTTTGCTGGGAGCTTGGGAACTATATCACCCTATTCCAGTTGTGCAATAATTTATAAGGGTGAGTTTGAGGGTGATGTTCCAGCTTAGTAAGAAAAGAATAAGGAGATTATATCACTCTACTCAAGCTGATGCATTCAATTGCCGGCTTTGAGGTCAAGATTGATGCCTCAGGCTATTCGGGACCATATCGCTCTACTCCTATCAAGATACTTACATCTCGATGGTTGAGGTCAAGGTTGACATCTCGACTTACATGATAATTTTAGTTGAGATTTTATATTGTAGATGTCGGGTCCGGCGGTACCCTTCCATTTGTACGTACTAGTACCATAAATCTTCTAAATATTTTTGGTGTAGTACAAGTACCTTGATCCATCACACCTATGTGTACCAAACCTTGGTTACTAGTAGTAGGCTTACTATAATTTCAATGAACCGAGTCTTAGCCATCTCGATAATAGAGAAGATAATCTTCTTTTATGTCTATCCATGTCATTTAAAGATGGCAATAAAAATATATAGTATTATGGTAAAGAAGATTGCCATCCTTTATACTTAATGTCTATGTCTCTAATATCTTTAATTTTAGGATATAAGTTTTCTCCTAGCTAAGGGAAGACAAGATACTCTCTCTTCACTCTCTTTCCTCCACGTCAATAAAGTTCATATGTGGCATAACTAAGAAAAGGTTGACGTCACATTATTGAAGATGTCTTGAGTGAAAAGGTTGCTCAACTGAGTTCATTACTCTCACAAGTCAAACTTAAGCTAACCGAGAAGAAGCTGAGTGCAGCGCTAGAAACCTAGCCACCGTTGGCATCGTCAATGCTCTACCACTAGTCTCTCTCCCTTCTTTGTTGGCTTTCTTGTTGGTGTTGAGTGGGTAAGGGATCTGTCAATTCTCCAAATCTTTGATTGATTTTATTTATTAGTGATGGGTTTTATCCGACTGGCTCACCTAGACGACGGCCAGGCCGAGTTGGGTGCAAATAAGTTTAGAGTAGAGGGTGAGGAATACAAAGAACTCTACCACGTTTATTGACTCATGAATTTGATGATAGCATGTTGCTCATCTTTAATAATCAATGTAAAATTGTGTACTCACGGTCGAGTTATCGATATAAATCGGAGGATAAGAAAAGCTTGAGAGAAGTCCATATCGATCCAATCCTAAGCTATCCACGAGCCTTGAGCTTTATTACCAGCCCTTTGCATATCCGCTCGTTATGTCCAGAATCCCAATCTCTCCATCCATCAGTCTATCACCATGACTGCCCTCCACTGGCCCCCTCTTGATCGATGCCAACCATCTCCTTCTTGCCAAGTCAGAACTGTCCAACCCAATCGACTCATTCTTTGGTTGTTGAAATTTGCTGAAGCCGCTCCTCTGTGCCACCGTTGCACATGTGATGCGTCGAGACCATCCACCACGAGATTTTTATAAGTTGGCCAGAAACTAAGCTGTTTTAAAAAAACTAACAGGGAATCACAAATCGGTCAAAAATGCTGCGAACTTGGTCAAACTGTTGTAACTTGGAGAAAATCGGTGTTAATAAGCGAACGTGATTTCACATCTTGTGTCGAACCGGTTTAACACTTATTTTTTTAGAGGACGAACTGGTTTAACTGGTAGGCCTAGCGGCCTGGCCCATCCGGCTTCGTTAGAAGTAATGGGCTGATGGGCTGGATTACGCGAGCATGATCCAGCCCATCAAATGGCTTTGCTCGCGTTGCCGCAACTGCAAGAACTTTCCACTGCTCTGTGCTGGAAACATTAAGTCCAGGGCAAAGCCACCAAGTTGTGGCACAGTATTAGCAAGAAAGTTCCTCGCTATTTTGAATTGACATAGAATTTTATCTAAATCTTTCTTAGTCTATATATAAAAGCTCATCTATCAGTATACATTGTATCTCATTTACTTATTGTATTTGTGTACATGCGTGCTTGTTCACCTTGTTTGTTGCTGATCATCGGACCAGACTCGCTGGTAATGGTTCCTAAAAACACACGCAACTCTCCTTAGGCCTAATCCAGGCTCACTTTACACGGTTGAAAATGGTAATTATCAATGAACGATTTCACCATTAGTAGATTGATTTGTGTCTAAATTGTTTTTTTGTATGATCTACGTTCCAGATTCTATTTTCTATGAATCGTATGGAGAATTTCCGTGAAGCAAAATTCCTCTTAAACCACCATGCCAATTAGCAATCGCCGATAAAGTGTCGATGATATGGTCTAGCTGCAACGTGTGATCGCGTTACGGAATTAGTGGAACAAAATGGCGGCCGCAAGCTCCGCCCACGGCCGCGCCCCACAGGCACGCGCTGGCCTCGGCAGCCACGGCTACCACGTACGCGTTAAAAAATTTAATCTATAGATAGATTGATCACGCGCATAGCGCGTGCATGAATGCCTGATCTGCCCAAAGATCGATCTTGCTTTTGAAAATGCATACGAAGACAGCAAGACAAGCACGAACACATCGTTGATGCATACATGGCCATATGCCGGTGGCTTGTCATCGGCCATGGAAACGCGAGCCCCGCGCGGCATCGCGGCACCGCGCTAGCCCTGCCATCGTGCCGATCGCACGCGGCGTGCACCGCATCGGCAGACGTCATGCCGGCCGCAGCTGCATGAGAAACAACAGCACGGTGCGCACCCACGGCTAGCTAGCCGCACGCCCGCCTGCGCACGCATCGCCCGGGCACAGCCGGGCCTGCAAGCATGCACGCGCGCGCCTGCACTCCCGCAGGAGCCACGGCCTCGGTCCGTACGCGCTCACTGGCTCGCCACCGCATCGACACTGCGCTGCTCGCCGCCCACATGTGGCCGGCCACCTGTTCCGTCAGCGCTCACACGAGCCTACTCGACACCATCGGCTTCTGCCCGTACGCGAAGACATCTGCTGTCATCGCAGCGCCGCCCTGCCGCGGCGCCGCACGGATCAGCTGCTTCGCGTGCCACGCACCGCCGCGCAGCCTCGCCGGCCGCACACGTCCCCAGCGCTCAAGCCGTCACGCGCTTCCCATGCCGCCTCCCGCACGAGGGCGTCCCGCAGCGCACGACACCGCACTCACAAACGCCGGCATCGGCTGGACGAGCATCGCGAGCGGCCCCGCACGGCCACGCCGGCCTGCCCTCCTCGAGCCGCTGCGCATGGCGCCTCCACCGGCACTGCAAGCGCTTCCGCCGTCTCTGCACGCCATGCCGCCGCGTCCGGCGGGCCCCACACCACGCCGCCGCTCCTGCACGAGCTGGACGGTGACCCTCCCCACTCGCGTGTTTCATGCCGCCCGCTCGCGCTGCCTTTGCTCGCTGGCTCCCATGTGGGACACGCGGCCACCGCACTCGGGTCGCCCTCTGTGGACTGGAGTGTGCGGTGGACCGGCTGATGGGCCACATAACCCACTGCGCTCGCCGAATCGGACCGGGCCAAAAACCAAATTTAGTCGAGTTATGCAGGGTTTACGCCACGTTTAGCCAAGTTATGTACTTCAGTATTCTTGCAACAAATTCTTTGAAAAGAGGTTAAAGACTGGAAACTTTTTGAGTTTTGTTGGAAATCAAAACCAGTTAAAAATTTGTTTGGGTATCTTATGACCTGTTGGCCATCCATATTCCTCAACGAATTCTTGGTTGGTACTGGGTGGCTGTTTAGGAACTTAGGAGTTAGAAACTACTAGATACCATGTTAATTGTTGGGGAAAAGGAAGGGTAGTAAACATAATTTCAGTTATCAGGGTGATAGCAGTGTATTCTTGCCCTGAAAGTTCATAGAGTATTTAGCCATTAAAAAGTGCATACGATCACGATGTAATAAGTGAAATTTTGTATTAGTAAATTATACTCTTAACATGCATCAACTTGTTATTGATTTTCTTTGCCATTGAACATTGAAAGGGTGAAAAGTACAGTGTGGTGTATCTGAGGCTGTAGTTCAAATTGTGCCATTATCTGTTCTTTGTCTATAATTTAAGAGGAATGTTGGTTTCGCTCGGTGTTTCCCAGCCCGGGAACCGATGCCGACCCGGGCTTCGTAGAAGTTGTGGAGAAAGGTTGAGAGCACTGGAGGAGGTGGCCGCCATGTTTTCGGACGTGCACGTTCGAAAGAACTTGATTGCCGTCCTACTTGCTAGTCAGCCTGGGCATTCGGTTTAACCGAAAATTCGGTTTCGGTTTTTGAAGATTTCGATTTTTGAAAAATAAAAACCGAAATATATTGTGCAATATTGTAAACCAAAAATTCGGTTAACCAAAAATTTGGTTTCGGTTTTCGGTTTAAACTGAATATAGATAAACCGGCTTATATCATGTAACATCTTCTAATTGGTCTCGGTTTTTTGGTTTTTGGATGATTTCGGTTTAAACCGAAATAGATGAGACAATAGCCAATAGTAAACTTTAACATATTTCGGTTAAAATGTCCACGAAAATTTGGTTTTTTCAGTTAACCGGATTATTTCTTTAACATGTCTACCAAAAAAATAACATATCCATGAAAATTTGGTTTATTTGGTTTATTCGATTAACTGAGGACTAAAACCGATTTAACAGAATTAAATTTGGTTTTCCAAAAGTGGTAATCAAAATTAGAGTAAATTCGGTTTTTTTGGTTTCGGTTTCGATTTCGGTTTCGGTCTCTCGGTTTTTATGCCCAAGCTGACTTGCTAGCAAGCCCAGCCTGCAGTCTGCTGGGAAACGGCTATCCTGTTGCATGACACCGAAACAGCAGCACGGTTTAACAATTGTGCACAAGAGAACCGTTGGGTACATGTATATGTAGCATTGCAACAATACAGCAACTTGGTCCATTCCTGTTGAACTGAACTCTCTGTATATTGACCTGATTAACATTGTTCTCTCTCCCTGTATATTTTATAAACACCAAGAGAAATTGTCACTGTAATAGCTTGATTGTTTTGTCCTGTCAAAGGGTGTGAATGTGAAATGTGCCTGTCTGCAGCAAAATCTGCATGCCTCAGCTGATCTGATCTCATGATCTGATCTCAAAAGAAAGCAAACTGGGCCTGCACTGCTCCAAACGTGACAGCAGACGTGCAGTACCAAAAACATCAGACCAAAAATTCAATGGTTCTGCTCACTTGTTCCTGTACGTGCAGCGTGACCGCATTTGACTTGAACATCTTTCTTCGCGCTGCCAGAGTCCAGAGTCTCACGCTTCATCATCAGCAGTTACACTGATATCAAGCAAGCCAGGAGGCTGCAACTTATCTTGTTCGGATTGTAAGTACATCACAGACTTGCTTTCAAAAACACACGTGTTTTTTTTACTTTGTATACTAACCTCTAATTCTGAGCTCGAAGTTAACCCACACATGCTGACTCTGCACTGTAGAAAGTGCAAAAGGGTTCATAGTTTGAGGATGGAATGCAAAGAGAAGCTGGCAAAGTTTCAGGTTGGCAGCTAAACAGCACCACCGCCGATCGTACATACCAAGGTGCTGGGAAGTGCTAATCATCGCCATAGATGGAGTACATTATTGCAAGGTGTTGGTACGGCTCGTATCAAGTACACTACACACTGCTTTTAAAAATAAAGTACATTACACACAAACATTTCGGCCACCGCAGGTACGTACGCTTGGCAAGCGAGAACAGCTTAATCTAACAGTTTGCAAAATGTAAATTCAATACTCTAAATTTAATAAAGTGGTGCACCGATAGTCCAAACGAGTCTATGATAATAATAAAAACAGCCCACATGTTGGCTGACCTAGCCACGTGCACCATGCAACCCTAATTTTTGCAAATTAACTTATCTAATTTTTGCCTCCTTTGTTTGCATTTTGATCTCTCTCGTTCTCTCTCTTCTCGCTTGCTTCGTGTTGCCGGCGTTCCCATCCACTGCATGACCTTCCGTTCCAACAAGGTAAGAAAACGAGGAAGAGAGAAGAACTTTCTTGAAAAAGATAAACCACATTGGATGCCACTAAGCTAGCTTAGCTGTCACATGAGTGTTCTTTCATTTGTGGCTTGCCCATTGGTAGAATTAGACCAATCGTGCACCACTATGTCAAGTTCAAAGTGTTGAGTTCACGTTTTGCAAGTTATTGTTCTAAACTAAACTCACCTGCTAAGTTTATATACGACCAGTGCAATTTACTCTTTTCGTCGTTACTATATATGTCGTTTCATATTTGGTAATCAAAGACGTCTAAGAATTCATCAATCATCACACCACGATGATGTAAAATATGGCATGGCATTGTTGTAGATTGGAAAACACATCCATCTGACAGCTTGCCACTGTTTGGCAATGGTAATTAAATACAGATATAGGAAAGTGGACGGTATGTACCCGCGCGCAACTTCAACACCGTGTTTCAATATACTGATTTGCTATTTCTAAGTTGTTGGAAAATTATTTCTCAGTTGATCCAGTTACACATCATTAAGTCCACAGTTGCATTAAAAAAATTATACAACTTTAGTTTTCAAAATATATAACTATCCTGTTACACATCTCTAAACCTAAAGTTACAAATAATATCTAAATTTTGCAACTATCCAATTAATCGTAGATAAAGAATCAACGTCCAAAATCATCAACTTGGAAATAATAATTTCTAAATCAACTTAGAAATAGACGAACCCTTAGATATATATTTACATCCAAAAATTCAAAGAATTATGAGAAGTTTCTCCATGTCCATTGTGGAATGAATAGAGCACCTGCAAATTTTGAAGCAAAAGAGCGTAAGGGTTTTTTGATTCAAAGGATTTCATAGAAATTTCGGAGGATCGGAATACTTTGAAATTTTTATTATGTTGATTTTTTGATTATATGATTGTATCCCCTAGGAAAATTTTCTAATATTCCTTTGCACCATAATTAAAAGAAAAATTTTCATTGACTCAAACATCTTGGAAAGAATCATTTTGTTTTTTCGTATGGTGTAATCAAATAAGCTTTGGCGCAGACTTAATCCCAAGAGATTCAAGTGGGCATGGCATTCACTAGTACAGAAAAGTTCATCCGAGACAATTCAAATAGATCATCCGAGGCGGTTATCGCCTCAGCCTCCAAATAGTGGTTACGGATATGGGGCACATATCGGAGACGATTGCAACCGCCTCGGATAATTGATATCCGAGGTGGCTGCCATAAGACAACCACATTGGATAAGATATTATTCCCAAAAAAACCCTACCCGGTCCTCACTAAAACGGCTGTAACTTTTACATGTGGTGTCCATTTTTGCTCCACAACCACTTAAAGTGAAACTATTGACGAGGCGCATCTAAAATATCTACTCATATTTAGACATGTATATTTTTTTACCTCCAAATTCACCCTCTAAGACAGACTTTTGCCCCTCCGAATAAAAAACCGCATCTTCCGACCCTCTGTTGAACTTTTCCCGAGCTTCGAATGCAATAATTTTTGCGGATTTGAACCGTGAAGGAGTAGAGCTGGTTTTAAAAAAATATAAGAAAATTTTAGGCACTAATAGGAATCCTTCGAAAATGAGGCAAAAAAAGACACAAATTTTGACTCGGGAGGACCTTCCTTACCTCAAATCCGAGCAAAACTCCCGTGTAGCCTCTGCCATGTTCCTACGAGGACGGTGATGTGAAGAGGAGATGCTCCTTGCGATGGATTTGGATGGGAAGGATGGGAGGAGGAGAAGTGTGGAAGGGAGGAGAGGAAATTTTGGATCTAGATCTGAGTGAAGAGATGCACTGCGCTATGTATATACCCCGCATGATTCTAAAATTTCAGAGTTGGCGGGATTCCGAAATTTCGGGTTTTGAACACATCCAATGGGGTGTTAAATATATAACCACGTCAGATATGCGCCTTATCCAAGGCGGTTATGTTTAGCCTCCGCCTCGGATATATATTCGAGGCGGTTGCGGCAGAATAACCACCTCAGATGACTTTATTATCCGAGGCGGTTGTTTCTAAAGTCTTTATCAAAGGCAGTTGAAATGTGAAAACCGCATTAGATATCAGTTATTGAAGGTGTTCTAGCCCAATCGCCTCAGATAAGGCACATCGGATGGATTCTGTACTAGTGATTACAATCCTATATTTTTTCTATTTTTATATTTTTTGAAATCCTGTGAATCAAAGATGCCGGTACGTGTGTTGAGGAAAAGAAAAAATAAGGAAGAAAAGCTAAGGATACTTTTTTTTTACATCATATTCTGACCTAAAATTTGCAGGTCAACACGTCATTCCACAATATACGTGTTTAAAAAAGCCAGAACTTATTTTTGAGCCGGGTGCAGCTCCCAGGTTCAAATCTGATTGTCCCTAGTTATACTCCTTTTATTGTTGGAAGTTTGGAATTGTAAAGCTTTTGCCGCATATCACAAGTTAGTAACAGCACTAATTTGTTTTTACAAATGTCAGATTTCTGTTGAGATAATAAGATGAGTGAATCTCGAGTCTAATGCAGGGAGCGACCACTACCACAAAAGTTAAAAATGGCTATCTGAACCGGTTTCACAGCCGATTGAAACGAAGGGAAGCTAATAATATTTTTACAACTGACTGTAAAAGTTACTTCTCTCACCGGTTATCCATACAAAACCGACTGTACTAATCTTTAATCTTAGTCGGGTGCAAGTTCTAAACCGATAGTACAAAAGCAATATCAGTCGGTTGATTACACTGAACCGGCTGGAACACTTACTAAATTTTTTTTAAAAAAAGGGTGCGCCGTAGCGCATCCTCTTCGGCCGTGCGTCATGCGGCCAGCATGGTGGCCGCCTCCCAGAGCTCCCGCGCCACCTGCTCCTCGAGGGCACGCACGTCTCTGCCGCTGGCCATTGCCTTGCCCTGCCCTAACTTGCTACCGAGAGAGAGAGAGAGAGAGAGAGAGAGAGAGAGAAGAGAGAGAGAGAGAGAGAGAGAAGAGAGAGAGAGAGAGAGAGAGAGAGAGAGGAGAGAGACGGGACGGCGAGAGGCGATGCGAGGCGCAGTCCGGTGCGGTGGTGGGAGGCTGCGAGTCTGCGACACCGCCATGCCCGTGCGATGGCTGCTCGGGAACCTCCTCCTCGCCGCTGGTTCTGCACCTCCTGCAGCGCCTGCGTTGGGGACGAGTGGCAGCTGGTGAGCATGGAGACACGCTAGAGCCAAGGTGCATCCGTTTGGTAGACGGCGACGAAGACAAGGCCGAGGAGCATCCGCTAGTAAACGGCGATGAAGACAAGGATGAGGCCGCCACACGTGAAGATGAGCAGCTCCTCCAACATTGTCACCAAATCATCATCAAATCAATTCTTGATTCGGCAAGCACAAATTGCTAGAGCAGATGGAAATTAGGGGAAGAAGAGATGATGTTGTTACCTGGCTTTGGATAGGAAAAATATGTTCCTCGTCTGATCCACTCCACCGTCCCGAAGGACTTCGCCGCCCACTTCATCGGAGACGCGCTCGGGGGAGCGCACCAAGAGCAACGCCTGCGGGTGTCAACGCGGAGGAGGATGCCCTCATCGGAGGGGCGTGAGCCGTCGCACATGCTAAGGCGACGCCGAGACTCTGGCCCCACCCGGGAGCTTCGATCTGGAACTGCACGATGGGGCCGAGAAGGCAGCGAGGGCAAAGATGCTCGGGCTGGCGAGGGCGAAGTTGATGCACTCGAGCACGCCGACGAGCTTCGATCTAAAAATGGGGCTGAGAAGGCAGCAGTTGAGGAGGAGAAGATGGCCGAGAAGATAGAGAGAGGGATTGAAGATGGGTGGAGGCGGATGAGGGAGGAGGGGAGACGAGGGTCGGCACGAGTGGGCTACGGTTAGGTTTTTTTTGAGCTGGGCCGAAATATCTAGTCGGTTTTTATTTAAAACCAACTGAGATATTTATATTAACCTTTTAGTCTATTTTTAAAAAAACTGATTGAGATAGGTAATCAATTTAATCGGTTTAGTTTTTGAACCGACTGAGATATGTAATTATTCAGTCGGTTTGTTTTCCGAACCGACTGAGATATTTACAATCGGCTGAGATTATTTTAACGTGGTCGGTTTTATCAAAACCGACTGAGATGAGGAGTCCAAAAAAATCGTTTTTGTTGTAGTGCTCAGCCGATTTTACTGGTCCAATCGACTGTAATACTATCACAGTTGGTTTTCCGCTCTGAACCGGCTGAGGTTAGATATTATCTCAGCCGGTTCATTCTTTTCAGTCGATTTTTTCACACCAACCGACTGAGACTTGAGTTCTTACTATCGGTTTTGCTTGCACCGGCTGAGATCTGGATCTAGAAAACCCTGTTCTGTAGCAGTGGACAATTAGGCAACCGATGGATTCAGACCTGCAGGAGGTATCAAGCCCTGCCTGAAGGCTAAAATAAACCCCCGAAATGCACAATCTCCAAACAGATAACGTAAAGCTATCTTAGCATAGGAACCAAAAGCTAACGCCAACCGCCCTCTCGTCTTTTATCTCCATGCCTCACATCAACTGGTCGCCTCCAGGGTTTGTCACCCCCACTTTATCGAAGAAATTACTCGTTTCGTATGGCCAATGCTTATTGGCAAGCATTAATTCCCATCAGCGACACAGCGATGATCCATCCGTCGCCGGATCGCCCGGACACGCACAAAAACAAGGCACCGCACTAGTCGCGCTCGTCCACGATCCTGTAGGCCGATCACCCCTGCCCTGGCCATGTCCCCATGCATCTTAGGTCGGCTCGCGCACCGGCGCACGATGAGGCCTGCAGCGGTGGTACCATAACCACAAGCCGCAGCTGCATGCGCAATTAAACCCGGTGGCTAAACTACGTAGAGGTGTGCGTGCTCTGTCGCGCGTAGGATCAGCAAAGGCGCCCAAGATTAGTTGGCCAACCACGACGTACGACGTACAACGTGTAGCGTAGCCGGGTGCAGCGCACTGCGACAGCGGGGGCGCCGTCGTCAGGGGGGAAGCTTTCGTTGCTCACGTTCATGTGACAGGACACCAGGTCGTACGTACGTACGCCACTGGACCCCGAATCTGCCACAGCGAAGTTACCGCTGTATAAACTCGTGCCCGTTACAAACTTCCCATCAGAGGTCTTGTTGCACGCGACCAGACGGCGTGGGCGCCGGGGTTCGAGCCTGGACGGGTGGGGTGCCGAGGTCGTGGGACGGCCATGGGAGCGCTGCCAGTCCCGGAGCGGAGGGCGGCGACGGCGACGGTGATCGACGAGGATAACGACATCACGGTGGCGGGAAATAAATACTTGTGGCACGACCTCCAGACAGCTGCTCGATCGCACTTTAAAAACCCCCCGTGCTACGGTGATAGACTTTTCGTCTGTTCCAGGTTCGGGGGCAAAACAGGGGTCACCCCCAGACACCCACGCTGCTGTTCTCGCTCAACATATCTCTGATCCGAACGTTTCGGCTGCGTGCCTGACCGGCCGGACCGAGGCAGCTTTACACACGTGCCACCGGGCCCGTTTTCGCCGCGATCGCAGGCTCGCTCGCGGCTGCATGCATGCAGCGGATCGTGCTTCGTGGCGTCGTGCGATTATTGCTCCGGTACGGTGGTTTGTGAATCTGTGTTTTCCTTAGCTACGCGAGACATCGGAGTGGCTCGTCACAGAGCACGCATGCATCGGCATGGTCGACGCGGTAATTTTGACAATTTGATTCTTTTTAGGACAGATTTTAAAATTAAACTAAATTTTAAACTATAACTTAATCTGACTCTAACACGATAGCATCGAACTAGTACATAGACGCACCAGCTTCCTTACCACGGAGCTTGTCACCATGTTGGAACTGATAATTGTACACCAAACAGTGTGGCAATCATGTGACAAAAGTTCGGCACCAGTGTTCGTGGCGTCGACGGGGACTTAGTCATTTTTCAGCGCGCTCTGTGGTACTAGGGTCGGTCCCAAACCTGTTGGCGCTGAACCCTGGGACATAATGACCATGTAGAGACCGTGGGTGGGCCAACCCCCACTCGCAGCCTCCAAATGGATTAGGGGAGCCCGACGGTGCCGTCTCTCTCCTACCTCTCATCCCCACAACGAAATCCACCAAATCCGCCCAAATTGGCCATTGATTTCGCATGGAATCCACTTGAGGTAAACCCACCCCTAATTCCCATCATTTTAACCGATTTGAATTGGTTTTTTCCCTGCATTTTGGATATACATTGAAAATCCTAGGTTTCAGTTTCTTCTCAAATTCTCGAGATTTTTTGGGGTAGAATGAGCATGTGTGAGATGTTTGATGATTGAGTGGCATACTACATGTATGTACGTGCTTCGAAACCATGTAATTAGTTTGTTTGTGCACTTGGCATAGCCCTATATCCGTATATGTGTAGTCAATGCTTGATGTTTGTGTGGTTATAATTCATTAATTTTGATTGTATTTAGTTTGTGTAGTTGAAACCGTACGATTTGCATTTTATCCTTAAATTTTTCAAATTCTATGTTTCATAGATAATTGTTATTTGATAGTTAGGCAGTATTTGATGTATGCATGTGCTTAGAATGAAGTATATTAGGTTAATTTTGCTTTAATCTCGAGAGAAATTATAGGTTGTATACGGGTGGTTATTTTGTGGTTTTAATCACACGATTAATATTAAGTAAAGAAGGTTATTTTACCTAATATGCATTGGTTGATATATATTGCTTTTGTAGGTATGGGTTACGAATCTTTTGTATTTGCGGCTATTCCTACTTTCATTCAGGTTGTTGAGAAAGCCAAATCAGTGCTGAGTTGGACGAAGGCCAACGACGGTGCTATGCTTAAAGGAAGGTTTGATGCTAGTGTAGGGCCCCGCACTTGCCCTAAGATTTTGCATATCAAGGGTGAGTTAGAGTGGGATCGCATAAGGAGGTTGTTGTGGGCTCGCAAGTTAATTCTCTTGGGCTCATAGTCGTTAAGATTAGCGGCTTTTTTTGGGAGAAGCAACACATCGACTTCAACAGGTCTTTATCCATTGGTGCTCATATTAGAAACACCATAGAAGATCTCGAGCATGATCATATGGAAGAGCTAGATCTAGCGGGTTGGAGCCAACCGCTTGCCCTAGAGATAGGTACCGTGGGACAAGATACTCAAGCTCCTATTGCTGCCAATAGTGCAACCATAGTATTGAGGCTACTACTGTGGTTGGAATGGAGGGTGTGGATAGTGGCACCATTCCAAAACAAGCTCTGGTTGCTCCTGTTGATACTATTGCAGCTCCTGTTGCAACCGCTCCATCAACTCATCAATTCGCATTGACAAAAGCTAGGGTTGATCAATTTGAAGGGGCGATATTTTTTGACTCTTCTCGGAGTGGAGGGATCTTCGTCTTGCAGGCAAAGTTGTAGTTTATGGGGTAGAAATGAGGAGGAACTACCTTTGCCCGATGACACGGAAAGTGATGATGATGAAGAGCAGGACTCAAAAGTGTTGGCAAGAAAAGGAAAGAGGGGAATCATCGCGTACATGTGTCTAGATACGTAGTGGCATAGTGTTTAATATAATGTTGGAATTGCACATGTGCCTCAAAGATGACGTCGTAAGACACCGCCACCCGTCATGGTTGAACACTCAAACTCATAATTGTGTTACATTTTTCAGTGTGAGAGAAAGGAATGCCACTGGATGGTTCGAGCTAGGAGGAACTCCCGTCTTCATCAATGGAAGATAACTAGCGTCAAAGGGCCTCACGCATGTAGTAAGGCTAGACCTTCGGGGAAGCATCATCAACTCGTGTCCAATTTCATCGAACATCATTTATGAAGTGCTATCAAGAAGTAGCCATCAGTTTCGCTCGAATTTCTAATAGGATCTTGTGCGACTGCAAATTAGAGGATCGGTTTAGTTACTGTTGGACTTTTTGGAATGCAGCAATACGACCACATAAAACTACTGATGTGGACCTACATCAATGGCCAATGCATGCATGCTTAATATGAACCTAAACAGACATCGCAACAATATTACTTTTCAAATGAATTGACAACTTGAAGACAACTTTTTAGACTACACAGCCACACCTATATCTATAGTGATATACATTTCCTCTTACTTCCATGACTGAAGTCCGAGAAGTACAATGCAAATGTGGGATCCTCTGGTAGGAAAGGGGAAGGTAAGGGTGACGATCTTGTAGATCCTCACAGTGGAACATTCGTGCCACCTTGGATGCCACCAATTGATGAGCGAGATCTTCAAATCCCTGCCATGATCTACTATCATGATGGTGTGGCGGCATGCTACACTTCAAACACGAGGAGAATCATATTATGACAGTAGCATAGGCATAACTTCAAGTCCAATAATTCAATAACTCATAGTAAGATCACCATAGGGACACCAAAAGCATTATTGTAGATTATACTGGCTCACAAAAGTTCAACATAACACAGTGGCTAATAAAATTTCAACACTTCATAATGACTAATTAAAGTTCACCATCACGACAAATCATGTAGATTATTTCCCGAACTTGACCATACCCCATGGTTGAACAATGCATAAACCATCTTCAACCAAGTCTTCTTTCCTTCCATATCCCTCTTCTTTCGCTCTTCCTCTTTCCTCATGGATTCTTCCTCAAACTTCCTTTTCTTTCACTTTGAACTCTGATACCTGGGGGTACATGGCATCGAACTCAGTTTCAACGTTGTGTGCCCTCCAAAAAACTACAAATGGTATGCTTCTTTCTTCTCCCTCTCACCCTGTGACTCCTCCTTAAAGACCTTCTGTGATTCTTTATAAGTGTCCACACCATAGAGAGGGCACCACCTTGTCCTATCTTGACAATGCTCACGCCATACTAGCTCCGACGTTGTTGACATAGTCTCATCTAGCACCCAAACTACAAGTGGAGATGGTGGCGGATGCATGACACACTTCCAATCATCAATTGATCGTCTCCCAGTTAAGATCCATGTGCTTTCCTCCAATAGGTACTCATCATAAAACTCCGGGCCATTGATCCATTGGAAGAAGTAGCATCTGCAATACTCCTGACATATAAACTTCACAAGTTAGATAAAACACAAATGCTAAATGCAATGTGGATTCCTATAACACTCGCACGAGTATCAGAGCATAGATAGTAAGCTCGCCCAACGGTGGCCGGGTGGGTTGATTGGCGGATGTGTCAATGTCTTCCACAAGCGGATGTGTCAATGTCTTCCACAACAATGGTTTAGGACTAGATATCGTGGTAGGACTAGAGCATCCTTGCATGACACGTTAGGTACTGACCCTTACTCTTTTCATCTCACCTCATATGCTTTGCATATTTAGCATACATATCATCCATTTCTAAAGTATGAAAAGAATTATCAATGCATTAGACGAAAACATGAAGGTTGGTAGCTTCTATCGAGCACATGAAAAATAAATCCAAATGGCTACTTAGTAAATTTTCTATAATTTAATTACTACCGACACTTGGGTTTGAAAAAATTGAATCAATATATAAAATCATTGCATATGGCATTGCATAACAACTATGGATATTTTAATTGGGGAATTCTAATAAAATCTCCACAACTAGGGTTTCAAGCCACTTAAACTAATAAAGATTATAAATTATAAAAACTAATTGGTGTAGATGAGAGGGATGGAGTGAGATTACCTCCATGAAGCTTCACCGATAAAAATATGAGAGAAATTCAAGCTTTTTAGGTGGATTTTAGTGTTTTGGGGAAGAGGAAGAAGAGAGAAATGTCGGGTCGCTGCCGCTAGGAATTTGGGGAACGGAGAAGAAATTGGGGTTGGCCCACGTACGGGGCCTATATAAAGAACGTCGGCGCCATCGAGGGTGGCCCCGACATGCCTATCTTCGGCGTCTTTGTCCTTGGCACCGGCGTCATCCAAACCTCGGCGTCGGGGCATATGGTGCCGAAGTCATGCATGTTGGCGCCTTGTAACCTTTCGGTCCAAAGGAGCATGCGGAATATAAATGGTTCCCTCAAACAGCTAAGTCCACATTCAGCGCCAAAGTCCTGGTGCCAACCCTGGTAAGAAGCACAACGCCGCTAATCTCAACCAAGGGAGAAAACCACTAAGTCCTAGATCAACGCCAATTACTGTGGTGCCGAAAGGATGACATGTCACTGACACATAGATCCTTCATAGGGACAAGCTAGGCACCAAGAAAACTGGCGGGTCCATGTGCTAGTTTGGCGCCATCGTGCTTGGCGCTCAACCAAGGGTCTGGCAGTTTGAAATTTGACTCAATTTTTCAAACTTGTCTCAAAAGAACGTTAAATTGTCAAAATTTACTGGTCCAAGGAGATCTCGACCAGGCTGTGCGTGTCTTCAGGTTGTCCGTCAGGTAGCTGTAGCTAACTGGATGCGTACTACGTACGTGATGCTGCTTAAAAACACGCGCAGGTTTTATTACGCTTTGGACAGAATCTACGTGCATACACAGGTCTATGGATATGTGCGTCGTATCCAGCTTACTACATGATGTAATACTGCGTGTCATGGAATCTTGTTGATGGTGATTGAATGTTGCAGTGGTAATTAAGGTAGCGAAGACTGCAGTATGTGGATGCTGGATTGAGGGTAGTTTTGACCACACACTGAGGCAGTGGGTGGATCTCTCTCATTACTCGGTGGGATCACCTCCCTCTTAGTCATATGCTGTAGCAGTATAGCTGTTTGGATTGCACGAATTTCACAGGATTTTGCTGGAATTTTATGTCACGAACGTGGTATTTCACTTGGACTATTGGAAACGCCGCTTGCGACTTTAATACGCATTAGGTATTGCTTCCCACTGCGTCCTGTCCGTCCAACGAAGGGGGGGGGGGGGGGCTAGCTTACATCCATTCTCCTATTGGCGCGCCACGTTATGTGGG